>JAEIIF010020656.1:0-12682 GCA_018874455.1 Drosophila trapezifrons | reverse complement strand
AACTTGATCTGCGTGCAAAAGATTTGAATGTTGTCACCAAATTTGGTAGCTCTAGCTCTTTTAGTCTCTGAGATCTGTTATTTCATATGAACAGACGGACAGACGGACATGGCTAAATCGACTCGGCTGGTGAAGCTGATCAAGATAGGGTCGGAGATGCCTCCTTCTGCTTGTTACATACATTTTCGGTTTTCACAAAGCTATAATACCCTTGTACCTTACGGGTACCGGGTATAAAAACCCCTTTGTTCCCACTGTGCAGGACCAAGGGCGCAGGCGTCGCATTGAAAGGGAAAATCGAAAAGCGTGGGAGCCATTCAGAGTGTGCGAGTGTGCGAGAGTGTGTGCTTGGACCAGAGTCAGTTAATCTTTTGCCAGCTCAACATATAGACACCGCCAACACCAACAGATGTTGGCAGTGCGGAAAATCGAGTGAGCGCAGCCAGAGGCCAGAAACCAGTTTGTTTTGGGTGAAAAATCGCAGGACTTCCACAGCAGCAGAAAATGTCGCGCCTCCTGTTCGCGGCCCTCCTGGCCCTGATGTGCCTCGGTAGCGTGGCGCCCAGTGGCGGCGGCAGCAGCAACCACCTGCCAGCGGGTCTGGGCATGGGCCCAGTTGAGCTGGGCGGCGAGCCTGGCCAGGTCAATCTCAATGAGCGCTTCTTCGACCAGGTGCGGGCCCTCATCAAGCGGCGGCTGCAGGAAAAGGAGCTCTCCAAGCCGTTGGAGGAAGCGGAGCTGCCTTTACCGCTGGTGGACGATGCGGTCGCCCTGCAAAATCAACGTAGCTACGATAATGTCCCCATTCCGGCCGCCAGCGTGCCCACTCCGGTGCTCGTCGAGAACTGGCCCACGGAGCAGCATAGCTTTGGTCAGGTGACCGCCGTGGCAGTGGATCCGCAGGGCAATCCGGTGGTTTTCCACCGTGCCGAGCGCTACTGGGATGTTAAGTAGGTCAACAGCTGTCGCTGCCTAGTAACAAGTGTCTATCCCATATGTATACAGGAAAACAGGGGAATGCTTTTCCATATATTTTTGGGGTCAATCTGTGATCTATATTCAACAGCCGAGTTCTGATTACTTTGAGAGAGAGAGAGAGATACTAGAGCTGGAAAAGTATCGAAGTTTTCGATGTTTTTGTATGGAAACATCGATTTTACATCGATTAACAACGATGTTTTTCCAGCTCTAAGAGATACACCTTCTTAAAGGGAAAAACCTTTAAGTTTAGGAATAATATCAGCAACTATAATGGAAAAAGCTTCCTTACCTCTTTTATAATATTTAACTTTCCTTTTTGTGGATATAAATTAGCAAATATTGATTTATTATTGATCCCAAGTCAAAGATTTCATATGATATGACACAATCAGGAACCTGAAACCCAACTAACCTTGGCTCCTATCCTCCAGCACCTTTAACGAGAGCAATATCTACTACCTGATCGAGTACGGACCGATCAAGGAGAAGACCATCTACGTGCTGGACGCGAAGACGGGTGCCATCAAGTCCGGCTGGGGATCAAGCATGTTCTATATGCCGCATGGCATGACCATTGACGGACACGGCAATTACTGGATCACCGATGTGGCCATGCATCAGGCTTTCAAAGTAAGCTTAAGCTCTCAAAAGAGTAAGCCAAGATTAAGATTAACTCCAAGTTCCTGTGTTAGTTTAAGCCCTTCAGCAACAAGCCGCTGCTCACCATTGGCAAGCGCTTCAGGCCCGGATCATCCGTTAAGCATTTGTGTAAGCCAACTTCCATTGCCGTGGCCACAACGGGCGAGTTCTTCATTGCCGATGGCTACTGCAATAGTCGCATCTTGAAGTTCAATGCCGCTGGCAAGCTTCTCCGTACAATTCCCCAGCCACCCGGTGCGTATACGTAATGTAGTGATTAGAAAACAAGCTTATGTCCCCGCCTTTTTGCAGAGTTCCTGTCCCTGCAGGTGCCACATGCCATCACCCTGCTCGAGCACCTGGATCTCCTTTGCATCGCCGACCGCGAAAACATGCGCGTGGTCTGTCCCAAGTAAGAGAAGCACACAATTAGCACACATTTTTTGGGCAGGTTAATCCGTGGGTTTCCCTTACAGAGCTGGCCTGATATCCTCCCATGGCGAGGGTGAGCCGGCAGCCACCATCCAGGAGCCCGATCTGGGGCGCGTCTTCGGCGTGGCCAGCTATGGCGATATAGTGTTTGCCGTGAATGGACCCACATCGATGCTGCCGGTGCGGGGCTTCACCATTGATCCGCGCTCAGAGGCCATCATAGGACACTGGGGCGAGTTCAAGAATCCGCACTCCATGGCGGTCAGCGTGAACGGATCGGCGCTGTATGTGACCGAGATCGGGACCAATCACCAGACGAATCGCGTGTGGAAGTACGTGTTGGCCTGAGCCTAAGCCGGCAGCATATCCCCCGAGAAAACAAAGAACAAAAAACCAGGCCCGACTCACACAGCGCTCCTGCATATCCTTAGACCCTTAGATCCGACCACAAATAGTCACCGAACCAGATAAGACAAGCCAACACACACCACGTACAGTTTTAAATGTGAATCATTGTCAGAGATCAATAGAGAATAGTAAGTGCTTAAGTTATGTACAAGTTATAAGTATGTAAATTTGCTTGAGAAACAATACCACAACAAACATAACCTCAGACTCTCTTATGTTTTGCACTGTAATGAGCAAACGAAAAACGAAAACGAAAACATAAAACGAAGGCGATAAGGAAAACGAAATTACAAGAAGCAGCTGCTTAAAAATAGTACATATACTTAAACGTAATAGCTATGCGTGTAGGCACGAATGTGAGGATGTGAGGGGACGCGAATCCGACACCGAGCGCGCATATAAACCGTACATTGTGTATCATATTGTAACCTAATGTATATCAACAATATATATATATAATCGTTTCTGTATCTGTATATCTAATCAGCTTATCTCGTAGCCCCCCCAATGTAAATTATGTATGTAATAAACTGTTGTTGTTGTGACGTGAACGGCAAAAGCCCACAGAGAGAGCACCGGGGGGTACTAAGTATGGCTCAGATTCCCCCCCAATAAGGCCCTGGAATGTTTACTAACTTAAAATAACCCTTCTAGCCTGTTTCCAGTGGCAAGTTTGCATGGCAAACACTATAATTTACAATTCCTGGCTAAGAACAACTAAATATATAAATACATAACGTTAACACACATACAAATATAAAAATAAAGAAGGAAAGAACAGCAGCTGTCATCCGTAGGAGCTCAGCCAATGCCTGGCAAACTCCAGAGCCTCATTCAAGTGTAGGATCCACTCCAGGAGCTCTGACTGAGTGTCCGCCGCAAAGAAGACCCCCGACTCGTATTCCGACTGCTTGCCCTGGACCAGAAAGCTCCTGGCTCGCGCGCACAACTCTCTGGGAGCTGCTGATATCTCCGTCTGCCCACAGCCTGGCAGCTCAACGGAGAAAATCGGCGATTCATCTGCCAGATTATGCTCGTGCTGCCAAACGGACACGTACACGCCATCCAAGCTGCACCAGCGGCGGTTCCAGTGGTGCCTGCTCTTCGGATCCTGCACGTTTAGGTAGCCAGCAAAGTGGATCTTGGGCAGCCGTAGGTCTACCCTGCCAGTGATGGCTATACCCGGTCCCAGGCTCGTGGATTTGGAGTGCGGACTTAGGGGCAGCTTCCAGGATCTTGAGCTGCGCAGGCAGATCTTGTCGCCGGCTCTGGTTTCACTGGCCACCAGTTCAAAGGGCGCCAAGTCCATGGCTCTCAGGGTGAACGAGGCATGCAGCCGAAAGCGGGAGACGATATGATCCGAGCCACCAGATACCGCTGAAGAACTGGAGTTGGAGGAGCCCAGATATCCGCTGCCACGTCCCTGCAAGGTAACACATTAGCGCACTGTCTGCCTTGGAGAACTAAAGCAACTTACCAGTGACTTGGCGGGCTCCAGGGAGAGCGTGGAAACCTTACGCAGACGCAACATGAAGATCTGGCACCGCAGCTCCAGGGACTCCGACTTCTCATCGCTGTAGAACTCCAGGCCACAGTCCCGGAAGAAGGCCGAGCCATTCTGGCACTCCACCGACTGCGTGGAGCGAATGCGACCGCCGCTCTCAAAGGTGCAGATAAAGTGGTAGTTGAAGAACATGTCCAGGCTGGCATCGGCCCGCACAGGCAGCTCCATGGCATCGATTAGAAGGCACTGGGATCGCACAGCCAGTGGGGAACCTTCACTGATCTGGGAACCAAGCGGCGCTGCCTTGCGCAGGCTGGAGAACAGCAGCAGTCGCTCCGCTTCCACCATCTCCGAGGAGATCTCCAGCTCCGGCATCTGTCGGCAAATACTCACTGCCTGAGCCAGCTGCTCGCTGGTGGTCAGCGACTCGTTTAGCAAAGAGTCCAGGTTAAAGCTGGCATAGTAGGTGCTACTGTCGCACTCCCCCTGCCCGGACTGATCCCTCGACATATTCAGACTCTGCGCCAGCCGCTGCTTCTCGGCCATTATGAAGTCCTTGCCCTTGCGATACGACCGCCGCACGGCATCCTTCAGCATGCGGTAGCGGGCCAAGGCGCTGACCGACATCAGCTGGCTCTCACTCGAGTTGTTGGGCAGCGTCGTCTGGCCGAGCTCGCCCAAGCTGGTGCTGTTGTGGAAGCCAGAACGCTCGATCGCCTGCTCCGCCTGCTGGGGCGTTGTGGGGCAGCTAAGGCTGAGATTGTGGCCAAAAGGACGCAGCGGCGTGGCTGGGCCATCGTTAATATCAATGCTCAGATTGCCGGCGGGCTGAAAAACAAACCATTACTCAATCGAAGCTGATGGAACAAACAAACTGTTATATTTTCAATAGAAATGCGTTTCGGAAAGCGATGGAGGAGTACAGTGTGATGATAGTAGCTATTTACAGGATGTACAGAGTGTGTGTGTCCCTAATGGGAGTCAACAAAAATCTCTACCTTGGTTGTGAATCGCTGGCTCTGCTGCTGCCTCTTTTTCGGCGTACTTTGGTTCTCCGGCTCCGGCTCTATTTGCCCCGAGCCATAGTCATTGGTCACGAACGAGGAGCTGCCCGCGCCCAGGCTGTAATCGGCGTACAGCTCATCGACGCCTTCATGGGGCAAGTCATAGGACACGGATTCCCCATGGGTGCAGGTCTAAAAGAGAATTTAAAGGTTGTTAATCAAGTTTTAGACTCTATTTCCCATATAACTCACATTAGGCACCTTCTCCAGGCGATCCAGCACCAGTTCACTGCGACACAGGTTGTCCAGGAAGATCTCGCTGCGCTGCAGCGAGAGTTCCGATCGGGAGAGATTCCTATTCTTCTTTGGCGGCGAATCCTTCTCACTGATATTGTTCAAAGATTGATGAGTAAGCGGCGGTGAAGGCTTCAGCTTGGGCTGCTGACGAACTACCGATGCCTCGGTGCTCTGGCTGGCCGAGCAGGAGGACTCAGAGGCACTTCCTGGTTCCTCGGGCAGCGGCATAAATTGAAAGAAGCTGCCGTTCTTGAGGGATTCGTGTAGGAAGTGACCCAAGGCCAAGGGTGGCTTTAACTGTGGCTGAACCGCCTGTGCGGTTACTTCAGGCTGTACTACATGTCCCTGGACGACCTTAGCCATTGGCGGCGCCCTCACATCTTCCGTCCGCACAACCAGAGACTTCGTCTGAGGCGAGTTCTTCGGCGTCTTCTGCACTTGGGCGTACATGGCACTGAGATCTGCGGGCGATGGCGAGGGAACCGGTGTGGATTCACTCACATAGGCCGTGGAGCTGGGCGTGGACGTTGTCGTGGGCGTCGGATTGATCATTCGCGCTGCAGTCTTGACCTCGTGATGGGGACTGCCTCGAATCCGCAGGCAGTCTTCCTCGATCTCCGAGTATATGGGCTCGGTATCGAGTTGCCGATGACGTCGCAAGGTGGTGGTCACCGATGTGGTGGCCAGGCTGCTGGCAGGGCCATCAGTGCAGTCGAAGCTATCGGTGGGACGGTGGACACGCACCGGGGGATCAGAGCGGGAGCAGTCCTAAAAGGAGACAAATAATACATTTATATATTTTGAATTTCGATAACCTGAAGCGGTCGCAACCTATCGATAACAACAAAGTGCAACCCAGCGAAGAATATCGCAAAGCAAGCGACGCAGAAACAGCTGACAGAAGCATATTTTCCCCATCCCCTCCTCCCTTTCACTGTCATTTTCGAAAGCGTTTAATCTCCCAAAATTTGAAGTTTTATCAAAAAAAACAATAGAATAAGGAGGCGTGGGCCACTGGTGAATGACAAGGCACACCCTGCGGAGATGTACAAATCCCTGCTCCGCATTGTTCCTTTCGAAAATCCAATCGCTATCGCCAGGCGTCTAAATATCACAAGAAGAATCAACGGAAAACGCAAGAAAATGGAAACGAGCTACGACTTGAACAGGCTCTGGACGCCAGTGGGTGAGGGCAAGAGGATCGGCTCCAAGCTGGCCACCTTCAAGCTCGTCTCGTACAACATACTGGCCCAGGACCTGCTGCTGGAGCACCTGTATCTGTACCAGAACATCCCGCGCGAGTTCCTCACCTGGCGCCGTCGCCAGCAGAACCTTCAGCGGGAGCTGCTCAAGCTGAATCCGGACATCCTGTGCCTGCAGGAGATTCAGTTCGATCACCTGGCGCGGTTCATTCAGGGACTCAGCATGGGCAGCGGCCGGCGGCTGGAGTACGTGTACAAAAAGAAGACCGGACATCGCACGGACGGTTGTGCCATTGTCTATGACTCGGCCAAGTTTCGGCTGGTGGATCAACGAACCGTGGAGTACCACGACCCCGAGGTGGCTCTGCTCAACCGCGAGATGGTGGCGCTGTTTGCCAAGTTTCGGTTCAAGAACTATCAAGAGCCCAAGGAATTCGTGGTGGCCACCACACACTTGCTGTACAACCCGAAACGGTCTGACGTACGCTGTGCCCAGGTGGGCAGAGCGCTGAAGGAGCTGCACACCTTCGCCACAGACACACCGGTCCTCCTGTGCGGCGACTTCAATAGCGAGATATTCACCTCGCCCATCCAGCTGCTGATCGGTGAGGACGAGAAGAAGGATTCGGAGGAGGAAGCCAGGCAGGGAGCGTCGCTCCGTTTCGATCTGATCGATCCGGGTGAGGGCACTGGGTCCACGTACCAAGACAACTGGATAACCGTGGACTACATCCTGCGCTCACTCTGCTCGAAGAGCAAGCACAAGCTGCTGCCGCTCAGCGTTTACTCACTGCCCACGATCAACAGCTGCTGCCGAGTGGGCAGGATTCCCAATCACTTTCTGGGATCGGATCATTACGCCATGGGCGCCGTCTTCAGTGTTGTCTAGTCCTTAAGCTCACGTGTACCTCAGTCCCTTGACATTAAAATGCCATCTTGACTCACCCGAAATGTTCGCAATGCGCGCTCGTCGCTGGCCTCGAGCTTGGCCCGAATGCTGCTCAGCAAGTAGCCCATCTTGTTGATGGTCACATCATGGTCGAGATCCTTCTGATAGGAGCGATACGTGGTGGGTGCCGCCGTCGCTTCCGTTTGGAAATCCAGCTTGCGCGCTCTGTTGACACGAGGCAGAGTCTTCGGCGGCGTTGGCGCATCCACCTTGCGCTCGAAATCAAAGTACGGCTGCTGGCGAGTGGATGTGGTCGTGCCCGAGGGCGTTGTCTGCATGGGAGAGTGGTAGCTACCGGGCGGCGATTGAGATTGCAGGTCCAGCTGCGAGTTGGAGGTCTGCACGCCAACAGTACACATTTGTTTTGGGGCCTGTGGCTCCTCCATCATGGGATTCTCCTGCTGATTCGATTTCTTTGGCGAAACAAAGCGGAGAATCTTGTTCTTGGAGTTATTCAGAAAGTTCTTGGACTTGGTGCCCAGCTTTTTCGACTTGTTGCCCTTCCAGGGGGAGAGATTCCGCCACTGCTCACCCCAGATGAACTTCTGGCTAGCCTGGCCGGCAGGTGTCTTAATTCTCCTTGGATACTTTATGGGCGTATCCTTGTATTCGATATTGGCTGCGAGATTCTCGCTCATGCTCCCGTCCACAGTGTCCAGGGAGACTTTGGGCACCACTGGCCGAGGCTGAGGCTGTGGCTTGGGCAACTGCCATCCAATGGCCACTTGGGGCTCAGCAGATGCTGCGTGTGTCTCGAATTCTTTGGCCTTTGGCTTTCCCTCGTAGTTGAGCATATCTGTGATCTTGGGCTCCGTCCAGCCGAGAATAATCTGCTTGGGGTCACCACTCTTCCGGCCGATGCCCTCCTGCCGGATGTTCCGGGCATAATGCGAACCGCGCTTGGACTCTACGACGCGCTCAATGTCGCTGAGCGACGGGCAGGTGGGTAGCTGCTGTTTGTTGGGACTTCTTCTGGGCTTCTCCACCTCGGCTGCAAGGTGACAAGGGAAGGGATGAGCACAGAAAACAAGGATTCCATAAGTGAAACCGTAACTCAACATTTTTAGGAACAAAACTCTTTATTTTGGTAAATACATTTGGTTTTTGGTAAGAATTAATTTGGCTAAAAATGCATCTTAGTTTGAGGTTTGGTTACGGTTTCATTTGGGCCTCGGCCTTGGCTACTCACCCATGGGATAGGATCTGCGCTGGCTGTCCTTCTTAGTGACATTGCTAACCGGGACACAGACGCCTCGCTTGCGCAGAAACTCGTCCAGCACACGCTCTGCTTCCCGCACCGAGGGATTCGTGGAGGTGAGCGATGTCCCGTCCAGACTGTGCGAGCTGCACCTTGGAGGCTTTGGCGGCGGCGCCTTTTGGTGGGTATCGCGAGCCTTGTACTTGGCTTCTTTTTCCGAGAGGCGCTTCTGCAGAAGGCGTCCGCCTCCGCCGGAACTGCGTCGAGAGCGGGAGCTTCGGCGACTAGAGGGCTCTGCGGACAGCATTTCCTTCTCCTGCTCCTCTTCCAGCGCCGACTCCTGCTCACTGATGTTGGACAGCACAGGCGCCGAGGGCTCGTAGGCTATGGGCTTGTAGTTCAGTTGCTTTGTGGCGGTTGCCTTCAGGGATTGAGAGGTCCTGTGTCTGCAGCTATTGGAACTGGCTTCTGGTAGCTTTTGCCTGTTCACGCGGACCTCGGACACAACACAGTTGTCGCGCAGCTCCTGGATGATGTGGATGAGCGGTTCACCGTCGCCGCTAACCGCTCGAAGGCTACTGACAGCAGTGAGCGGAGACTTGTGAGTGGATTTCACATTGACCGGCTCGCTCTGACGGCGCTTCTCCGCCTGCTTCTCCTGACTGCCCAGATTGTTCTGCTTGGTGGCCTGTATAACGGGCATAACCTGGATTATTTCGGGTTAGATTGCGGGATGCGGGGAGCACTCACCTTACTGCTCTCGGACCGCCTGCTGCGCCGTGGCAGGCGCACGTGCTGGTCACGTGGCGGAGCCGTAGAACCGCAGTCCCCGCTGTCGCTGGTGAAGCAGTAGCAGAAGCCGTTCTGGCAGGGCTTGCCCTTGCGCTCCTGCTCCTTGTTGCAGCGATTCTGGTTGATTAGGTCGGCGTCCATGGTCCGGCGCGCTCGAGGCTCCCGGCTGTTCCTCGGAATGTTGCTGTGGTTATTCTCGCAGTCGCGACTGTGGGTGGAAACCCTGCGGGTGCGGCGTGCCCGGAATTCGTCGATGCACTCCTGCAGACTGAACGAACTCGTCGAACAAGACTCCGCGGAGTCTTCTTCCTCTTCGTCCTCCTCCGTCTGCTCCTCCTCCTCGTCGTCGGCGACTAGAACATGTTTGGTAGAGAACTTCGAACCTGCAAAAGTCTGTTGGGTGCAAAAGCCGTTGTTTACATGCTTGCGATTGCGATTAAAAAGCGAATTTCTATGCTCACTGTGGCCATATTAACGCTCTATTTACAGATGATAAGCCACGAGGCCAGCTCGGTGCGTGCGCTCCACTTTTACACGTTGCACACGCTTTCTACTCCGCTTCGTAGTTTTCCAATCAAAAGAAAAGCGACGCCGCCTGCATTACTGATTTCCCTTTTGTGCCGCTTCTTCGTGCCTTTATCAGACCAGGGATGTTGTGCACGAATGGAAGGCGTTGTCGATAACATCCCTGTCTTTCGGTAGAGATGAGCAGGTAAGGTGAGGTTAAATATAGCTGAAAATTCCTTTAATATATTCTTTTTGTTTTCTAATCAGTTTTAAAAAGGCATACTGTGGTTATACAATTTTATTATCTGCAAATAGATTTTGTCTATCAGTCTGAGTGGAATACTTTAAAACAGTAAATAACAATGGTGTAAAACAATAATTGATTTCAAGTCTTAGCTAATAAATAGCTAGTTCTTCATCTCCACACAGACAAAAAACAGCTGCCAGCTGTTTGCGGCATGAGGTTACGTCTTCGCCTGTGATTACGAGAAGTTGTTAAAAGTTAATATTTAAGCACATTGAATTAAAATACATATAAAATGTCGAACAGCCACTTGTTCCTAAAGTCTGGCTTTCCACGAGCTCCCCTGCAAAATGGAGTGGGACGCTACGTCTGCCAACTGCAGCGAATCACCCTGAAGTTCTGCAAAAACAATGGTTCGAGCAGAGGAATGCGGTAAGTAAAATGCTTTAATTTTACTAGAATATGTATTAATAATTGTTTTTTAACTATACAGTGACTTCATTGAGAACCACCTGGTGGACTTTGCCAAGGAAAATCCCGGGATTGTGGTCTATGTGAAGCCAAGACGCCATCGTACCCCCGTCTTGGTAGGAGAGTATTGTGAGTTTTTAGGAATTTACGCTTCTAAGGCATAGTTAATCAATATAATCTTTTTTAGTAAACGGCGATCGTGAATGGCTGAACTGCAGAAACAACACCCAGGATGAGATCTCCAAGTGGATTGACCTGCTAAAGACCCAAAACGGTAGCTCCAGCTCGCTGCGTCTGCGTAAGATGTGGCACACGGAGGTGCCCTCCATCCAGGGACCCTGGACACCCTTCCTGCTGCGTTCCCCGGAAGCCCAAGGTCAGGTATATCCCAACACTGAGGCGTCCAAGCCGCTGGAGACCCCGCAATCCGCCACTGAGAAGCTAATCGAGCTGTTCCGGCAGCAGCAGCTGGAAGCTGGCGAGGAAGCGCTAAGCAAAAAGCGGGCTGAGTAAAAGATTGGTAGGAGTTAAGGGTGTTTCGGTAATTGTTGCTTTTTATTTTTATAGCCAAACAGTTAAGGTTTGTTGGTAAACAAATAAATATTTAAAATCTAAACGACTAAAATGGTGCTTGCTCGAAATTATTGTCCCCATTAGCGTTGCGTTCTGTCTTCTGATAGTTTCGATATGTTTCAAGTACTTGGAATATCATTTGTGGGGGAACCGCAGTGGAGTATCATTAATAATGCTTAAGGTTAGTGACCCCTTTGAGGTGTGGAATACATAGAGAAATACGACGATCGAGGTGCAAAGGAGTCGGGTAATAAACAGGTTCTGGTGACAAACTTAGCATAACCAACTTAGCATGGATTAACGCTAAACACGGGTGCGTTCAGGTGATGCTGATCGGCCAGCAGAGGTTAATTAAGTACGTAGGAGTGTTCTCTTGTGGACACAGCGAGTTTAGAGTATCAAAAAGTAGACAACGATCATAATTGCTTTTGTTTGTGCTGAAGTATTTCCCATTTAACACTTAGACTTAGACATAGATATAAAGTTACACGCACACACTTATACGATCAATGACTTACACACCGATTTAAAAAAGAGGTGAAGAAACATCGATGTTTTTCGATTTTTTAACAAAACATCGATGAAACATTTTCAAAAACATCGATGCATCGATGTCTTAATCGATGTTTCTCCACCTTTAATTTAAAAGCATTTTGCTCGAGTTTACAATTTCCGTTTGGTGAATTCCTTTGGCGAAATGCATTTGGTTCTTCCTAAATATTACTACTACATCATATATAGACTTGAGTACACACAAATGTTAACGTTTGTCATCAAAATAATCAATAATACGGACGTCTTTACACTTTTGATATTGTTGTCAATGATATATCACCTCAAACTAAATTTAACTCTTGGTTTCCTTGTCTTTTCTAGCTTTTAACCCCACCGCTCTCTGCTCTGCTCTCTGTTCTCTATCTAAATCTAGACTTTTGTATTTTGGTTTTGGTGGGTGCGCTTGTAAGCAAGCTTTTTCCATTCGCAACTAAGCTACTACTGGCTGCTTTTTTGGTTTCGATAGAGAAATAGCCTTTCATAGCACGCAATGACAGCCCAGTTCCCCTCAGATGTCGCCCATTTCCATGGCGGCATTGATGTCAGCCACGATTTTTCCCATCACCTCGCGATAGGGGGAGTCGGATCGGAAGGCGGTCTCCAGCAGTGATGCCTCGCCAAAGAAATCGAACACTTCATCGATGCGGCCCAGCGATTTCTCCGTGAGATGCGGTTGTACAATGGATTTAAGCGCCAGATGCGACTCGGTAATGGACTTTTGCAGGTAGGCCAAATCGAAGGTGAAGTCCACCTCGTAGAATGATATGATGGAGAGTTGAGTGTTCTGAAAAAGAAAAAAAAGAGAGATTGGGTTTATATCAGTAGTCCGCGCTATTACATTCATAGACCAACTTTGCATATGTTTCAGTGACAAATTGTCGATTTATGGCTAGGGATGCGAACAAAAAATAGCTAACAGCTTCTGT
>JAEIIF010020642.1:0-12043 GCA_018874455.1 Drosophila trapezifrons | reverse complement strand
AATCTATTGCGTAAATGTTATTATTTAAAATCATTATTGATTTATAAAAACTTTTCCTTAGTTCTATATTATTACGGAACCTTAATTTATCATCTTACTAAAATAACTAAATAAGTAAAGAAAAAATAGGAATCTTAAGATACATTTTAAGAAATGTACTGGAGCTTAGGGAACTACCCAAGAAACTATCCCATCCTGAGCTACCCACAAAAGCCTTAAGTCCTGAGGCATCTATAACCAACTTTGGTTAATTAATTAGGTAATATTACTATTTATTTAAGAATTAAGTGAAGAAAACATACTTTGTATATGTATACAAGTAAATAGAAGTAAATACAAATAAGTCTATATGTCCACCCATAGCCCCGCCCGATTCCATCTTATTCCGCTCGCACTGTATCTACATCTGGGGATGAATAAGGTGCATATATACACATATAAAAATATACATATATTTATATATATACCTATGGACATACATATAAACACACGTGTGGGGCCTGCTGAACCTGTGCTCTCTTTTTTCTCTGGCCATCAACGCACGCGCCCGCATTTAGTCAACGAACCACAAAAAAGCCATTCGCAGCCACAGCTGCAGATACAGATACAGATACATTTGCCCCAACAACAGCCAGAACCAACAGCAGCTACAGATACAGACATTTTATTGATTTGTCTGTCTGGGGGCCTTTTTTGCATCCAAAGTTGCTTCCCCACCCCGGGCCGCAGGCTGCCCATGATTACATAAGGTGATGAAATCATGCGGGCTTCTCCCGTAACTCCAATTTTGGCCAATGGCAGCGGCTCTGCCTTGCAACATCCGCACCCGCAGCGAGTGGTGGGTACATCCCACGTCGCACACAGATCCCACATCCCACTCAGATCGGAGAAGCCATCCAGCCATCCCACGAGCAACCCCTATAACTGTTTTGGTTTGTTATGTACAAATTCTCATGGCTTTCATTTCGGTAACCAGGCAACAACACTTGTGTATCTGTATCTGTGGCTGTATCTGTATCTGTAGCTGTAGCTGTAGCTGTAGCTGTGGCCACCACCCTGGCACCCTCCTCCGCCGAGCTGTGTGCTCTTCTTCAGCCTGGTCAGGTTGCGAGTGCTCCGTGTGATGGGGTGGCTGAGCGGCGGTTAGGCAATCAATACTCTGGCCATAGATACAATCCCCCTCTCAGTAACCCCTGGTTCCCCACCTTCTAGACCATTTCCACTGCCATTTTAGCCTTATAAATTATGCGTGAGACTTTTATTGATTCACCCCGCCGCAGCAGAACATCTACGTGGTCTACACGGGATGGCGATTACCATGGATGGCACAGGAATGGGTCGTTACTTTTGGGGGGGTATAGGGGGATATAGGGGGGAATAAGGGGTTCTACGGGGGTTCTACGGGGCTCTACGGGGGATATAAGCGGTTTATGTATGGATGTTTACGGGGAGATGTCAGCCATTCCGATTTCAGGTTAATGGACAACGATTACCGCCGACGACTTATTTCCATTTAAGTGGAAAACAATTTTCGATTTAGCCATCAAAAAGGCGAACAAATTAATGTCACAGAGAATCCGAAATCAAAGGATATATATATATCCTTGATCTTATTATTCCTCTGGTTTTAGAACTTAAAGGGAGCCAGGGTTAAAGAGAGCTTCCTCCTAGAATTTTGATTCTTATATCTTAAGAGCTCAAAGATCTACTCTTCATAGTTCTCTGAGTTTTTATAACTTTTCTAAAGAGACCTTTCACCCTTAAAATATTAGATCTTATAACTAGAGATCTAGATCTAGATCTAGAGATACTCTTCACAGATCTTTGAGCTTTCATTACTTTTCTAAAGTGACCTTTCACCCTTAGAATATTTGATCTTATAACTAGAGATCTCAGATCTTTGAGCTTTCAGTACCTTGTAGAACTTAAAAGGCAACAGGGCTACACAGAGCTTCCTTCCATCATATTTGATCTCATATCTTAAGAACTCGAAGACCTCCTCTCCATAGTCCCTAAGTTTTCCATCCTTCGTACACCTCAACAGAAGCCCAAATTAAAGGGACCTACCTCCCCGAATTCGTCAGTTTCAGGTTTATGAGAACTGTCACCTCATCATTCCAAGTTCCTAGAAGTATTCCAGAGATCTGACCAAGTTCCGCCGCTATCTCACTGTGTTCGACGAAACCCTAAACCGTTTGATGATCTCGTCGTAGGTCTGGTATCTGGAAAAAGCCCCCGAACTGACGCAGGTTAGGACCACCGGATCCACCGGACATCATCATCAGGTGGCGGCGGCGTGGTGCCAAGGTGTGAATGGGTTTTTGGGGAGAGAGATATGGCCTCGGTGTTATTGGAATCGGTGGATCGGTGAGTCAGTGCGGGGTGAGGAGCCAGCTGACTCACCTGGAGCAGGTGGAGGAGGGTTCGTGATAGCGATCACGGCGATCACTGATGCAATGCGCCAAAGAACGGCGCGAAATCTATCGGAATCGAATGGCGGAGAACCGGAGAGCCAGAGAGGCGGAGAAGCGGAGAGGTGGAGAACCGGAGACTATAATATCACGCGGCTCCGGTGCGCGGGGCTTAAAAATCGCTTACAGCGTCTTTAAGGCCAAAGCCCAGAGACAACAGCGAGAGGCTCCAGAGACTTGCGACAGATATAGCCGGTGATAATTGTGTTATTTCTGTGGTCTTTTGTCTGTTTTTTGTTCAGTTTTCCGCTTTCAGTTTTGGGGAAATACCTTGAGACTCGACCGGAGGCGTTATCTGCGGGGCTATAGATCGATAGGTTTACGACTCGCTGCACTATCAGCGGCCTCTGGCGCTGGGGCCTCTTACAACACCCATATACCCGCAGCTGCCCGCGGAGATAATCGCAGGTATAGGTAGTATATAGGCGGATCGTAGGATCCAGCGTCCAACTATGTACAAGAAATACATGGCTATATATGTCTATATAGCGGTGTCTTTATAATCGGGCACCTGACATGGTTTGTCCAGCTAGCGGGGCCATAAAGATAAAACTGCAATTCAAGACGCCATCAACTGCAATCGATTCCCCACGATTTCTGTTCAATTCTTTTAAGATCCATGTAAAGAGAGAGTTCCTATTTACTTGGAGCTATGATATAATACAGATATAATCCCAGAGATATCTCCCAGAAGCCCTCCTCTTCGTCGGGTCTCTTCAGTTCTTCGCCAGAGGAGTGAAGAGCGAGAATCATGAGCGGAGAATTGAAGAACCTCGATTCGGGTCTTATCGCCTTATAGCGAACCGAGCCGAAATGCGTTGCCTAATGATGATGGATCGTGATTTTGAGATGATCGATGATTTGCCAGCCGATAAGCCAACGGAGCCACGGAAATACCGCCCCGAAAAAAAATAGAATAGGCGGGGGCTTAGGGGTACCAGGGAGTGGTACTTCTTCTATTTACCTGGAACACGATTTTTGTTTACGATACGGATACCGAGAGACTCTTTTCATGTGTGGTTTTCTTTGAGAGTCTGAATCGCTGAATCGCGCTTGCTCACCCGTTCTTGCTATCCGTTATCTCTTTTCCTGATAATGATATATATGTGTATTTATATATATATATGGATCCGACCAGGGGGAGGTTGCCCGCTGTCGGTTCCATTTCGACTTTGTGCCATTGCGAGCTGATGTTTGATTTTGATTTGCCATTGCATTAGCCCCCGGAGACGTCGACATCGATTCGAGTTAATGGATGGCTGGATGAGAGTGCGATGAGAGCGCGTGGTTGGCCAAGAGTTGCGAGATCGAGATGATATGGTATGGGATGAGTCACTTTGCCAAGGTGTTTTGGCTGGACAGGAGCAGAAAGGGCATTCCTTCTTACTCCTAAAGCTCTTACAGAACAGTGTCCCGTCAGAGCACGTATCGAGGTGCAGTATTCCGTGAGGTTGAGCTTGAGTAGGCTGTGCTGTCCGCTTGCTGTCAGTGGTTAGGTCTTGTCAGTTATGTTAACTATTTGTTGCCAAGAGTTTGATGTTTAATTAACTGTATAAAGGCTGCTAAGAAAATAAAAAATAATAAAGGAAGAAAAAAAAAACGGTAAAGGAAAGCAAGAGTTAATTCTTCCCCCTGTCCTCTTAACCATTCTCACCTTGCCATCTCCATACGTGTGTTTATTTCCAACCCGTAATTTCATGCTTCCCCTGTCGTATCCTTCGTATCCTTTCGACTTTCAGCTGCTCATTTACATTAGCCTTCGTCCCCCTCACTCCAGCAAGTTTGCTCAGTCGCGCCCCCATTTCGGTCCTTGGTCCTAACGGTTGCCAGGATTCCCTCCCGACCCGAGCCAGGCCAGGCCCGGCCAGACCAGAGCTAGAGCTAAGCGAACCACCCTTTCGAACCAACATCCAGATTGCGATCCGGGCCCAGAGACTCTTGGGCCCAACCCAAATCGGCCGATAGCTATGGCAACTATCTTTATCTACACGAGAAACAAAAACTAGATGGGTTTTTTTTACTAGGAAGTTTACTGGGAATTACTTAAATAAACAAGACATACTGAAAAGTACTATGAATACTAAAAAGTACTAGAAATAAGAGAGTCTTGGTACTAGAAATACTAAAAGGTACTAGAAATAAGAGAGTCTTTCTACTAGAAACTAGTAGAAAGTACTACAAATACTAATAAATGCTTAAAATAATACTAAAAAGTACAAATACTAAAAATAACTACTAATACTAAAAAGTATTCACTACAAATACTAAGATGTACTACAAATACCAAAAAGTACTGACTAAAAATACTTAAAAGTGCTACAAATACTTTAAAGTACTACTAATACTAAAAAGTACTACAAATACTAAAAATAACTACAAATACTAAAAAGTACTGACTACAAATACTAAGATTTACTACAAATACCAAAAAGTACTGATTCAAAATACTAAAAAGGGCTACAAATACTAAAAAGTACTACAAATACTTAGAATTCCTAGAAATTACAAGGAAATATTTGAAATTACGAGAATTAAAAGATAGTTCGAAATATAAATACTGTGGTTAAGTAGTTTTCAGTATTTTAAGTAAAGGAAAGGGATACAAAAATAGGGAATTAATTATTCTAGAAGAAGTGCATTTAAAAATACTATTACTAATAATTATTATCCCTTTTTGTAATTAATAGTAAATGTATTTCCATTGAATTAGCCTTGATACTAGTATTCTTTATATTTATTATTTTAATACCACCTTCCTTGCTCCAAAACTAAACCTTATGATATATTTTAAAGCCTATTTTCTTATTTTTTCTTTTGATTAAATTGCCCATTATAAACTCCTTTTCCCAGTGTACCCCTCCCATCGTCTTTCCACCGGCCACCCCCTCAACCTCAACCTGAACCTCAGCCAGCAGCGCAAACAAGCGGAGCGTGCGCGGAAAATGCATCTGCAGTCCGGGGACTCCGGAGCATTTCGATTTCGATTTGGATTTCGTTTTTTTATCAGCAGCCAAAGCCAACGAAAATATTGACTCAACCGCAACCCTAAAACTAAAGCACATACATGCTACGGGATGGGATAGATACTACCTATAGAGGAGGCATAGGAAGTCGGGAGATGGACGTGGTCGTGGAAGTGGAAGTCTCGTCTCCGATGACGGCTGCAATATTCAAATGTAACCGTAAACGTATGCTCTCCGTATCCGTATCTCGTATTTGAACTGATTAATTTGTTGACACAGCCACGACGCGTCGACGCAACTCCAATATTGGATGGATGGTCGGAGGATGATGATGATATTATTTGTGCGATGACAGCAGACGCGAAGAGCAGCCACACCTTGTTGCAAATGCTTCTCTGTCTCTTCCCCTCTCTCCCTATATATTTTGTAGTCTCTTTTTTTTGTGGTCTGGTATTCGATATTTGGATGTAGCGCTCCTTTGTTTGCCGGGACAGATGGATCGTTGAATGGAGGGGGAAAACGCTCCACAGAATCCCCAGAAGATCGGGATAGAGGTCAAGTGGCAATGATCTCTAAGCTGAGGTTGGGAAAATAATAAAAATAAATATACAAATGCCATAAAAAGTGAGTTTCTATTGTTTTTTAGTTAAGAATTTAGATATTTTCTTATAATAAGAGATGTTATTAAGTCAAGGTGGCCAAGTTCTTGATGCAAAATCGAAATTAAACTAGAGTTTCTTTACTCATAAACTCTATTTATTTTCCTACTAAGTATAGTGCCTTTAAAATATGAAATTATCAACTAAAAACTGAGGAAAAACACCCCATATATATTTTCCCTGCCCTGAAAGTGGCATTAAATTAGCGTGGAAGGTAGCCTGGGATGGCGGTAACAACCATAATTCTGGCCTCTAATTCTCAGTGGAGGGAATGCTGATGAACCTGCTGCTCCTGCTGGCAGCTGAACTGCCAAGTGGCCAAGGGGATGATGATAGTTCAATAAACTGGCCGAGTCGAGAGCGTTGATCCTGGCCTATTTGCGATCGTCAGGTGTGTCCTGTGGCTGTGGGCTCCCCCCTGACAGCAGCAGTTGAATGAACGCAGCCAGCTTCCTTTCGCCGTGGCCAGTGTCCAGTGTCCTGCGTCCTGACCTGTGCCTCAGAACCTGTCTGCTGTCCGCTGTCCGCTGTCCGCTGTCGGTGTTGGGTTCGCTTAAACGGCCGAGACACACGCTTTGCATCCTGGCAGAAGGACGAGAACAGCAGGTACATGCAGGGCGAGAAAAAATTACAAATTAAAATCACTTTTAAATTCTCATAACAAATTTTAATATAATTATTAAATGACCTTTAGTATTTTTTTTTTAATTAAAAACTAAACTAAAGAAAACTAGCCTGTAAAAAGTGAATTAATTCTCTTTTAAGACAGATTTTGAAGGCCAAACTTTAGCCAGAATTAGGTTTTTTATTTTAACCTTATATTCCCTTTTTGTCTCAGTGCCCAGGAGCAACCCCTGCAATTGCACAAGGGCTCAAAGGTGCATCCTTGCATCATCGGAGGCGGTGGTGGACTGCACCTGTCGTGGCGGCGTTCGTGGCCCAAACGGGAGATCCAGCGGATCATTGACTGGGATCGGGTTACAGCCCCGTCACACAGTTCACAGAATCGGGAGGCAAAGGAGCTCCAGAGCTGGAGTCGTCAGCCTGGCTGCTCTGGCTCTGACTCTGCCTTGGACCCTGGCTAAAAGGGTTTAATCAAGTGGAAGGCGGCAGTTAAACTTTCGCCGCCGATACCTCGATCCTTTTCCCCTTTCTCTCCCCTGGAGAATCGATCACATTTCAGAGGAATCGAAACCCGAGAATCGGAAGTCCGACTGGCAACGATGTAATGGTCGAGTGGAGCGGCTCACCAGCTCCTTGTCCAGGCCAGGAAGCTTTACAAGCAGCCGCATATCGCCTTTCAGGATGCAGTAGAGGGAATTCTTATTGAATTTAATTTCCACACTAGGAAATAAATCCTCTATATTATATGATTAATTCAAATAGAAATATTTCTTTTTTGAGGTCAGAATCGTGGCTGGAAACTTTCACGGTCCACGTTTGGCTCAGTTCGTTGACCATCTCTCCCTCCGATACATGAGTGTATCTATTGGGTGCTTAATTTCACCGATTCGACACTCGCTTAATGAATTTTGATTATTATAAACAAATCTCAAACGAGCCACGCACCGCATGTACACATCATTTTTTAATAATGCATAGTTTGTCCATAAATTTCTTTCATTCTCTCGCACTCACTCATGGCACTATGGCACTATCAATAACCGACTTTGATGAAAGCCATTTGCATACAGTTAGTTTTTGTCGAATTGTCATAAAAAATCTCTCTTTGGAGGTGCTTAAATTTTTGGTTTATTTATTGATTGAAGAAGCTTCGTTATCATTTTATTTCTCAAGAATTTTGGGTTAGAGAGGAGTACATATATGAACTTTGAATAAATAAATTCATTCTTAAGAGAAGGTTAAAAAGGTTAGAGCTTGATTAAACTCTACATAACTAGACAAATTTTATAAACTAAAGGACTTAGAATCCTCCAAAGATCTTATATAGTTTTTCCAAATTATTACTAGCAATAAATACAAAATATTTGGTTTGGAATACCTTTTAAATGTCTTAATCTTCCCTAATAAATATCGAACCAGTTTATTTGGAACGCTTTTATATGAAATTTAACATATTATTTAATTTAAGTATATATTTTCAAATAAGCATAGCTCAAAAAACTTATTTTTTATTGCAAAAACATATTTTATTCTTTATAGTTTTCGTGTGACGTTTACTTTAATTTTTCTTCTCAATTTCCTAGACTTATTCCCTGAATCCGCAGAGCATTTGGAATTCGTTGCGAATGGAGAAAGCTCCTCCATTCTGGTTTTTCTCAAATCCAGCAGAGACAGAGACAGAGCTGGGGCTAGAGATAGAGACGGGGACAGGGAGAGTGACAGCGATAGCTAGTGGTGGAGATGGCCCCGAGGGGAGCATAGCTGGGCACGATTTCCAAATACATTAACATTGCGATGGGTGCACGATGCGGCATCGGACTTGGACATTGGGCATTGGGCATCGGCATCGGCATCGACATCGCCATCGGCATGGAGTACGCCATCCAAGTCCACAAAATCCACTGTCCGCCGTCCCCGGGTGTCCGATGACCGATGTTTGATAGCCGCTGATGGCGAATGGCTGCTGCCATCCTCTTCTCCAACTTCTCCAACTTACTGAGCCAAATACGAAATCACTTCCAAATGCAAAACCAGAAAAAACCTGACCAGCTTGGGGGGATCGACGAGGAGATACCTTGTAAATTTTATTTTATTATATAAATATTCACCTTATTTTATATATATTATATATTTAAGTTAAAACGTGAAGTTAAACTTCCTTTGAGAATTAAAACTCTTAAAATGCTTATATATATATTTTTTTTTGTAAAACCCAAGAGTTTTATAAATATATATTCTGCTGATTCAAAATACACTTGCTTTGGATCCCATCAATATTGTCTGCAGTACTTAAGTAATCAACTTCACCATTCTAGCCTATTTATAAAAGAGTGCCGCTGAATTCCGACTTGGGAATTACAGAGACACACCCCGCAACAACTTGTACGCTTAATGTTGTTAGGCCCGTGTGTTTTATTTTTCCGAGCTCTCAATTGTGCTTTCTTTCAATAAAAGTATCATAGTTTTATATTTTAAACTTTAAAGAATTTTTGTAAAATATTAAATTTGGGTCTTCAGACATTTTATTTACTTTATTTTTAGCGCTAATTTTTTTTTAAGATCTTTTCATTAACGTTCTCAACCATTACAGGTAAAATTTGAACTGCTTTCCTTTTTCTTCATCCAAATAATTTATTTCTTTCTCATCTTACTGACTTAACTTTAAAATGATCCATATAGCTCTCTCTATATTCCATTTCCTTGAATTATTCATTAAATAAGGAGGGAAGGTCGTAAAAAAATAACCAAAAATACTTGATGTAGGCACAACCTCCCCCAAATACAGGGTATCCAAAATCTTACGGCTCAATAAAAGAAAATGTACGACGGCGATGATGGCGACGCTGGCGACGATTGGCGGTTGGCGCGTTTATGGGCCCCAACTTGGTAGCCGATGGGTTGCTGGTAACTGGTAACTGGTAACTGGTAAGTGGCAACTGGTAGCCACGGATTCTTCATTAAAGATTCATGGTGTGTTTTTCTTTTGTCGCCGTCGATGGGCCAACTGCATCGACAGTGGCTGCTGTTTCTGTTGCTGCTGCGCGCCAATCTTCAATGGAAGCCAAGCCAAGTTGGAGCCAAAGCCAAAGCCAAAGCCGAAGCCGAAGCCGGGGCCAAAGCCAGTTCCAAATGGTCAGGCGACTTTCTTTTTGACCAGCCACCAAAATCGAGGAAGGGGACATGGAGGAGAAGGAGGAGGAGGAGGAGGAGGAGTATGGGCACCCGTAGGCCCTTCTATGGATGTCGCCATCGCCATCGCCATCGCCGCCCCTCGATGGCTGTTCAATGGACTCTGGCTTTGGATGTTGGCCGTGTCTTCAGTCTTCTGTTTCTCAGTCTTCTGCTGCTGCTGTTGCTACACTGCAAGAATTTATGGTTAATATATTATTTCTTAATAAGAAAGGTTTATTTTGAGAAGTTTTTAGTAGTAATCAGATTAAATCAGAGCCCTGAAAAATCACAGAATGTACAAAAAGCTCCATTGCGGCTTGTATTATAATTTTGTGGCTAAATCTATACTTATTTAGAGTTAAATATACATTTTTAAAGTCATACCATTTTTTTGGGAATTCTTACAAAAGATTCTAGCTATTTTTTCACATAGCTAGCCACTTTGTATTATTTTTTACTCACAGAAAAATCACAGAACGTATACAAAGCTACATTGCGGCTTATACTATATTTTTGTGGCTAAATCTATACTTATTTAGAGGTAAATATAAATTTTTAAGGTCGTACCATTTTTTTGAGAATTCTTACAAAAGATTCTAGCTATTTTTTTCACATATCTAGCCACTTTGTTTTATTTTTTACTCACAGAACGTACACAAAGTTCCATTGCGGCTTATATTATAATTTTGTGGCTAAATCTAGACTTTCTTAGAGTTAAATATACATTTTTAAGGTCATACCTTTTTTTTTGAGAATTCTTACATAAGATTCTAGCTATTTTTTTCTCATATCTAGGCACTTTAATTTATTTTTTACACACAGAACGTACACAAAGCTCCATTGCGGCTTATATTATACTTTTGTGGCTAAATCTATACTTATTTAGAGGTAAATATACATTTTTAAAGTCATACCTTTTTTTTGAGAATTCTTACAAAAGATTTTAGCTATTTTTTTCTCATATCTAGCCACTTTGTTTTATTTTTTACTCACAGAAATTTTAGCTTAAATACAGGAGAAGGTTGTGCCTCTGGGCTACTCTAATGATACTTTTTGATACTTTATTGTGTCTCTGAGCTACTCTTATGATACTTTTATGATACTGTTATACCATTAGGTCACTTTTCTCGCAGTGCACTTTGAATGCGGGGCCGTTGTAGGCCGTTGGCCTAAAATAATGGCCGCAAAGAAAATTTCTATATTAAAATGCTTTGCCATGCCTCGGCATTGTCAGCTCGGTGGCTTGATTTCTTCTTGAAATCTTCGTGCCCGGCTATATCCATATAGAGGGAGGGGAGGGGAGAGATCTCCTCGATCTCCTCTGGCGCGTTTTAATTGCCCATTGAATACCTAATTTTGTGGGGGTCCGCGTGCGAGCATTACTTCTTCGCCGCAGATAAGCAGATCGCCTTTTAGGGTCCATCCATCGGCTTGGAATGTCTTCAGATACGAAAAAAAAATTAAATATAAGAAATCCGAACAATTTCAGCTATCAGAAATGGCCACGGAAGTGGAAATAAACTGCAATTCGATGGCCTAATGAGTCGCGTTTCCAGGTAGTTTCCCCTCGTCTCTCGTGACATTTATTTGCTCCCAATTCCTGCGGCTATCTGCCCGCCGAAGGTCACCTTCTCTGGTCAATTGTTGTCCAATTATGCATGGACAGGCCTGCGTAAGACTCATCCGAGTCATAGCCGGGCAGCCAGTCCCATTTCCGATATCCATTACGAGCGGAAGTAGGTTACAGATTTCCCTGAGGTCTGGATATCTGCATATCCCTTGGGTTCTCCCTTTTACCATTATCGTTTGCATAAATCAGCGCCAGTTGTTACTATATTCTCCTTCGAATTAGTGTATTTCGGAGTCATTTTATGTTTGAAAACATTTTAAAACCTTTTTAGGAGAGTGTTTACTTTGTTTTTAGTAGGTCAACATGCCTTTGGGTGAGTAAGAAATGGAACAAAGTGGCAGGGTTTGAGAAGAAATAATCAACTATACTACTATATCTATAAAAAAGTCTCGATTTAGCCACAAAATTAATAATTATAATTTAATAGCAACCACTGATTTGCTTACATTGAATTTACACTTGCCTATGGTATCATGACACTGTATTAAAAACTTCATTAATTGGCGTATTCATTAGAAGCTTGAC
>JAEIIF010020608.1:0-13657 GCA_018874455.1 Drosophila trapezifrons | reverse complement strand
CCCCCACGCCACGCCCAACATGCTGGAGCGCCAGAGCTCCTTCCGCCTGAGCACGATCGGCAGCCAGTCGCCGTTCAAGCGCCAGATGTCGCTGCGCGTCAATGATCTTCCGTCCAATGCCGATCGCCAGCGAGCCTTCCTCGCCGCCGCAGCCGGGAATCCGCTGCAGACGCCGCTGCGCAGTGTCTCGCCCATTGCCGAGGTGTCGCCGGCCAAGTCCGGAACTGGAGCGGAACAGTCGGCCGCCGCCGTGGCCGCCGATTCCGTGAGCCAGCTTTGCCAGGAGCTCAGCCAGGGCCTATCGATGCTATCGCAGTCGGACGCTCTCCTGGCCGCCGGCGAGGATCTGAACTTTAACAACAATCGCAGCATCAACCAGAACATCATAGCCGCCGAGAAGCAGGGCCAGCACGTAATCTCGTACAGTGCCACGCCCACGGCGCAGGTGACGCCCCGAGTGGTCAGCACAACGCCCACTTACCAGACGCTCCACTCGCAGCAGTCGCCCACGCGATCGGAGCAGAGCATCGAGGCCACCACGGAGCTGCCCAATGCCGAGCAGTGGCTGGGTCAGGTGGTGCGCAGTACTTCCCCGGCCGCGCCCAAGCGGCCCAGCTACCTGGCCAATGTGGGTCGAGCTCAAACGCTGGCCAGTGGAAGTGGCGGCGGCGGTCCGGATGATCCCTTCGATGCCGAGTGGGCGGCCAATGTGGCGGCGGCCAAGCAACTGTCACCGGACATGCCGGTGCCGAGCACCTCACGCTCGCCGCTGGCCAGGCACAGCACCAACCCGTTCATCTCACCGCCCAAGGCGCCGGCGCAGACATTCCAGGTGCAGCTCTAGGAAGCGGAACGCGGGGGTCACCAGGGGTCGCCAGGGGGACAAAGTGTGGTTCGCTTGAAAAAAACGTAACTTAGTTTAAAGTCCAGAAGGAGCAGCAGCAGGTGCGGGCCAAGCACAGAACGAGGAGATGTGAGGATAGATGGATGGATGGATGGAGGATGGATGGAGGTTATCAGAGATACTTAACGCAAACATAACTAATGTTGAAATACGCATATAGAGAACCTAAGATACAGCTATTTATACGCAGAACGCATCAAGTACAGTAAACACACACGCTGCTTCAAGTAACAGAAGATAATGGAAATCATTAGCTCTTAAGAGATCTTATACCGAAAATCAGACTTTTAAGAGGGCCTTAGACACGTCTTATCTAGATTCTAGAACAATAGGAACAGCCCTCTCTGGTGACTACGACTGATTCAGTATAAGATCCCTTGGACCCCCTAACTCCCAACAACAATTGACCAAGCTACCAAGTTACCCACGAAGACCACCATAAAGCAAATTGAAAGAAAGAAAACCCTTAAGAGACATGGCACCATTTAAACTTAAATGCAAAATCTGTATTATACTTTGGTAATACCCTTCCAATACTTGTTGATCGATCCCACTAAGATTATAGATTAAATAAATAAATCTACAAATACGTTGCTATATAGGAAACTCTATGTCTTAGGGCCAATTTATTATTTTGTCATTGTGTCAGTCGCCAGCGGAATACCGTTTTTATCTATCAAATCTTTTATTATTTAGTTTAATTTTTAAATCTGTACAAAATGTATTATACTTAAATTATAAATATAATTTAAAAATAAACAAAAACGAAATGGAAAACAAAAAAAAACTAAACATGAATGAACTTAAAGTTATTTCAACTTGCAAATCAAGCAGCTAAATAAAATGCAACTAATAAAATAGAAACAAATAAAGTTATATATATACAAGATAAAGCTATACATATTAAATATTGTAAAAGACGGAGCGCAACTTAACAGACACGAGAAATACATTCGATTTGTGTGCTTCATGTGAATGGCGGCTTTTTTGTTTTATTTTGTACTTAATATATGGCTGAATGCGCTCTTCATTCAGTTGCTTTTCGGTTTAAAAGTCATTAGGAAATATTGTAAAAATCTAAAGCCACCTAATCAATGCACCAAATGTTACTTAATGTTGATATATCCCATAATCAATACCTAGATAGAATCACCTGAAAAAAGTTTGTTCCTAAAAGGGAATACAAGACGTATTTGTTTTCATATCTGTACAACTTTCCGAACGATCTATGTACATATATAAAACCCAAGACGATGAATGATTTATACTTTGATTTGCATTGCAAGTGTCACCTGGCTTCATTTGGATCTGTAACTAATCTTTATAGGGAACCAGAACTTTTCTATATATTTACATGGGCACTATTGGAACAAAAGGACTATCTAAAAACTAATGAAATTGATAAAGATAAATCTCTGCACCAGCGCAGCATTGTTTTGCGACAAAGTTTGTCCCTAAATTGATAAATTCCCTACGGAATTATGATGAACAAAAAAATATATATATATTTAATATTACCTTATACAAAAGAGATCAAATTCAAAGCGGATATAAACATATATCTTATACGTATATAGGAAATGCATATCGTTTCGTTTGACGTTTAGTAAAATTGACATGCACCCACATATACATTAATACCTTTAAAGAAATTGACATATTAAGAAATGCCACATATTATCTGAGATATTATGTTTATTCATTTTGGTTGGACAACAAATGTCGAACAAATGGTCGTTATTGGATATTCAAAGTATTGTGAAATATTGATCATTCATATGAAAGTTAAATAAACGGTATGAAAATATAATTAACTAATCAAGGCGAACCTGCATTTAATGGGCGATTCTTTACTGAAAAAAAAGGAAACGTGCTGAAAAAATCTACAAATTTGATGTACGTTTTATGATCAATTAAAGTTTGATTTGGTAAGAGGTTAGCAATGATTTGGGGATTGAGTGTTCGGTGATTTTCCTTTTATTAATTTATTAGAAACGTATTTAATAATAAATAGGGTCCCAAACAGAAATTGACTAAAAATACTGGTAAGTAAATATTACCATTTTTTTAGGACTGTTAAATAGCGAAATTAAGCAAATTGATTTAGCCAGAATTCCCTTAATTTTAGCTATTTTTTTCTACTGGTAGGCAACCCTGCAATAAAAGCTTTCAAGAAATTACGAAAAAGGCGCCACTGAAGTTACATTTTTATGTAAAAACCCTTTGAACTGAATTTTACTTGAAGGAAAGTAAAATGTATATTTTACATTCTATTTTTCAATGCGATATTGCCGCGAATCTATGTTTAGTTCATTTTCTATCACTTTCCAAATGTCTACGTTCTATATTTAACGATACTTTCCATGTTTTGGTTTTCTATATTTTGTCCTATTCATTTTTTAGTTCGGAAAAAGGCAAAGGCGCTTAAAAAGGTAGATTAATTTCTAAAAAAGGGAATTCATAGAAAATAACCCTTTTTGTTATTTTTATTTGATTTGGCCTACTGTTAAAATAGGTTTCTATATTCTATATTTAATGCTATGTTCCACGCGTGTCCTTCGTTATCAAAGAATGCCATATGGCGCTAGTAAGACTATGTCCTTTTTGTCTATTTTTCGGGCGGCGTTCTATGTTTCCATGTTCTATGCAATGCTATTTATATATTCCATTTTATTCCTGTTCTACGTTTTTCCTGTATGCCGTTCTTTGTTTATAATACTTTTGGAATGTGAAATGGCGCCTGTAAGTCTATGTATTATTTGTATGTGTTGGGTTTAAATCCATATGGGGTTTAAATCCATATTTAATTATATTTTATAATTTTCAGCTTTACACTTCTCATATTTTATGTTTGAGGAAATCTATTTAATTTTATGAACAATCAAATACCTATTTTGTAGTTTAAAAATTCTTCAGTGCGATGTCTTTGATGTCTTACGACTTTTATATACTTTGTGTTATGTTCAATGTTTTCTTGTTCTTAGTAATTTTTGTATAGAGATATAAATCATGTACCTTACTTTGTGGTACATTCTATATATTTCTTATATTTTATATTATTTTATATCACGCCTACATTTTAAAATCGATGTTTTTCATATTATTTTTACAAACACTAGATGTCGCTGAAGTTAATCAACCGTTTTTCGAAATTGAACTGAAGTTGAAACAAACAGATTTTTTTTGGAGTCCAAACCAACTTGATTTTTATTTATTAATTTTATTTGCAATGTCAGGTTAACCTTTCTCATTGAGGAACCTTGTTTTGCGGAGCTCACATTTTTATTTATGAGAGCTTATATTTGCGAATGGAACTGGCTTTTACTTTCTTAGGTAGACAGAGGAAGACACAAACATTAAGTGCGATTTATCAATAACTGCATTAGAGACAAGATAAACGAATAAAAATGAATGTAATTGTAAGTTTAATTTATCAGCAATTAAAATGAAGAACTACACAGCGATAAACGAACAAATTGGCAATCCAAACTATCAACTGATTGCAAAGTTCGTCGTATTACTCTGGGCGAAATATAGTTGGCCGAAGCCACTCAATATTTGCATTATAATCTTAACGCTGCTTCCGCTGCTGACTTTCTTTACGTTTTAACCCAGCGAAAAAAGAGACAGAGCGAGCGGCGACCGCCAGGTCATCAAACATAATTACTTGCCCAAGAGGCATGCGCCAGTTGACATTTTGGTGGCGACCCGCGTTATTGCCATCTCCTCACACTCCGCCAACGTTCATTAGCCGCGGCTGGGGAACTTTAAGGTGAGTTCCCGGCTAGCCACCCTCTTCCTCTGCTCCCTGCGCCCCCAACCCAACGGCCCACGTCCTTCGTCCTGTGCCAGCTGCCTTAAGCCATTTTTGATAATGAATTTCGTTTGGTCCGCGCCACCGTTGCCCTTTTAAGTAGACTACAGTTTTTGAACAACCTGGAAATGCGGTCGGAAGTGCTGTGCTCGCTGCAGCTAAATGATCGGCAAAGGATACAAAACTATATAAGCGAAAACTAGTTTCTTATTTAAAATAAAACAATAGTTAAATTTAAACTATATCAAATATGTATTTTTCTTAATAATTAAAAGGGAAGAGACCCTTAATTTATGTGATGGAGAACCCCTCGGAATTAATATAGTACCTGTAGTATTATTAAAGAGAATCTCTGCCGAGCAGATAAAGTCTCTACTGCTCACATTAAGTGCAATCAGCTTAGATATGTGGCTAAAATAATCCCTTTAAAGGTATTTAAAACTAAAAGCTTTACTCCAACTAGCCAGATTATAGGCAATTGCTCGAATAAATATTTGTGGTGCTGTCGGAAGACAGAAACTTGCACTTGCTCTGGCACTCTCGGAATCAACTGTCAATGAACTCGTAGCAATTTTGTTAACAAGTTTCTGGTTTCCGCCCAAATGCTGCTTCCCTCGTCGTATTTGTTCTGTTCGTTTTTAGCTGCTTTATAGTCTGCAGTTGAAATTTATGTTTATTTTTTTCGTGCCATGCAATTTGCTTTTTGATTATGTGGACGCGGTCAGTCGTCGTTCCTTTGGCAGCAAGGCGGACGGAATTTTGCGCGTTTTCTCCTTTATGCATTCAAGATGATGGATCTAACAAATAACTCATTTCTATGATAACTTGGCCAATTGCCCGTCTCCGACCCGACCGGGCAGCTTTCCCTCGCTTTCACTCTACTGCATTGTGCTTAAGTTACTTAGCTTTATGGCTCAAATGGAGATGAGTGCAGCTCGAGACGGACGCCAGTTGGAAAGCGCTTGGCTTGGGCCAGCACCAAGTTCTGCTTATTGACACACATCTGCCCCGAAGCGTAAGTAGTTTAAGGCGGAAGGAGAACAAGGAAAACTGTTCGCTCCCATGGAAAGGCTTTTGCGGATGAAGTTTACGCTTGTGAAAATCTCTCTAGCGGGAAAATCCTACCAGGAGAGAGCCATAGCAGAGATCAAAAGTGCAGAGTTACTCCTTTGCTGGAGGTTTGATACCTGGTAGGCCATAAATACAGTTCCCCAGAAGCGCACTAAGGTTGCCGAAGCTAGACTCGGCTCACCGTCATCCTCAGGAACTCGGGGACTCTGTGTGGGCATCTCTGTTTTAAGCTGTTTTAAATTAAACTACATTTTCCACCAACTCCCACTTCCATCCCCGTTTATTCATTCAATGCTATTTGCAATGCATGCGAATCGCAATGATAGTCAATGATCCTCAAAGCTAAACACTCGTACTCTGTCGCAAGTCGGACAGTTGATGTCAAAATTTAATTACAACTTGAGCGCCGGCAAAGTCATTTTGCGGCAACGGCAACTCAAATTAAGCGCAGCCAGCCACAACTCTCACAATCAGACGGTGTCCTGCCAGACAGACAATTATAATTAGCCAAAGGGGAGGGACACCGGGACGAGGCTAAGTCCTTAATCCAGACGGTTTCCCTGCTGTGCCGCCTTGCCTTGGACTCAAATGCAAATTACATTTAAGATGCGTGCCAGCAAAGGGCAGCCACGATTGGCCTGAGCCCCCTAAGATTTCGCTCAGTTCTGGGGTGAAGGACGATATGTCTCAATGCTGTTAAGGATTGGGAATAAATAGGGAATAAATAATATTTACTTTAAGCTATTGAATTTCTTAACTTAATCTTAAAAAGTTTTCTATAAAAAGCCTTTTTTGCTTCTTGTTTTATATTGGCCACATTAAATGCGAATTTTATTTTATTTGGCCACATTAAATGCGAATTTTATCATATTTATAGCCTAAGGCTTGTAGTAAATCAAGTCTGCTTTTAAACATAATATCCCTTGGCTCAAAATAACTTATATGATGATGTCAGCTTATAAAGTAATACCACTTGCGGATCAAATGTTTCTTTTAATGTTTGTCTTTTATTTATTTCAAGTCCCTCTGGCTTGCCACATTAGTTGCGTTTGACTTTTGGAGCTCAGCTCATTGCAATTATGATAATCAATGCCCTCTCATATGGCTTCGAAACTTTCTCCCTCGAGTTGGCCTTTCCGCTGGGATTCTTTGCGCTGGAAAAACTTTTAGCGCGACATGTCACGCCCGAGTGCGGCTAACTTGGAGCTGCTGCCTCGGCGGCAAATGTTTGTGTTGATTTTCCAGCGCACATTTTTCAACACTGTCACAGGAGGAGACCCCGACCCCGGCTCTCCCGACTCCGTGTTTTCCTTTCCGGAAAACTATGCACGGGCGCTGACATCATTTGTCATGTCTGCGCTGTGCGGGCGAAGCGCGTAAGCTAGAAAATAAAAAACAAAAAAAAAAAAGAAGGAAACTAAGGGAATGGAAATGGGAGAAAAACAATAGCTCGTCGAGAAGTTGGCATGTGGAAAAAGTCAAAAATGGAAAAATTGCTGACAATGCAATCTGAATTGTGCATAAGCCAAAGTTTGTCAGCTCAGTCCCTGCCGCTCCTCGTCTCCTCTTCTCCTCGTCTCCTCTTCGCCTCTTCGCTCATCGCACAAAAACACTGTGGCATCTTGGATAAACACTTGGGGCTGGAGATACGCCCACGATATAATGCGATATGGCGTGACATATCAGCGAGGTGTAATGATATACGACTTGAAAATACAAAGAGGGAATGGGAGATCTTGGGGGGTTTTATATATATAATTCCAGAGCTATATCTGTAAAGAGGGAAATATAAATAGCAGATAGGGAATATTATATAATGGACTTGATTTCTGCATAACAGATTGCTAAGTTAATAAACATAAAAGTATATTTTTTAAATTTAAAAGAAATATCAAAATTTACTCTAATAGAAACCCTGAGACCTTAACTCCCCGGATAAAAACTCTTTATTAAAATTAATCTCTTCAAGGACTCTCCTTGACACTGCCCCGTTGTCTGTGGCTGTGGCTGAGTCTGTGCCTCTGGCGCCTTGCAGATATAGATCCTCGGCGTCGTGCAAACAATGTCATTCAGCCAAGGCACTATCCCAGGTCCTGCCTCATCGCAGCGTTCCTCTCCTTTGTAATTATTCGGTTCTCCGGGGTACCAAATGTTCAACAACAACGGTTGTCCAGTCGAAAACCAAACATGTTTTCCCTGCTCCGCCCAGTCTGTGCCGGCTGTCCAGTATTTTCGATAGATTTGCATATCTCGAAGATATTGATTTATTAGTTGCCATTCCTCGATGCTTTCAAAGGCGATTAGGGATGCCTTCATCCGGCGACAAGACTCGTAGGCGGCAAACCAGTTTTTTCTAGACAGAGTCTCGATGTAGTAGGATCCATTGCCGATTTTTATAAATTGTGAGGGGTTTTCATTCGGGAACCCTAGAATATGATATAAATAATAATAAATTATTTAATAATAAAGCGTCTTACCCTGACAAGCTTCAAACACAGAAGTCAGAGCTAATGCCACCCACAGTACTGAGTATTTAGTGAACATTTTGCAAATACTGTCTAGCTAATGCCTGAGTTTGAGTCTTTATACTTCACAGAATGAGCAACTTATCTTTAAGAGGTGCTAGAGCGTAATTGAAAATGTTATCTTTGAGGTAGACCAAACAACGTAAGCTACGATAATATATTTCCCCGTTTTTTTTCAAAAGAACAAAGATAAACTTTTGTTTTATGATAGTTTACATGCAAATAAATGTACTGAAGAAACTATTTATTGTCAAGAATAGCAAATATCTGCTGGCATAATCCTAACTCTTACATTCGACAAAATTGGGAGAGTTTCTTATAGATAATATAATAATATTAACATATTATATTTACAAGACTTCTCAGTTTTCATTTTTTCCCATGAAACCACTTTTAGTTAGCAGGCTAAACGATTTTTCTAAAAATCTTACAAATAGATTTCGTTAAGATCTCCAATAAATTTCAGCAGCTGGAAGCTCCTCTCACCTGCAGGCTGCTGCAAATCACCTCATAAATCTGAGTTTGACCTTTGCGTCACGTCAACAGCCTTGAACCCGCCGCTGTCTTAGGTGGCAAAGACCATGCACGTCACCAGGACCATGATTGATGAGTCCACACGCTGTCGCCTTGCTGTCACAGTCACTCTCACTCTAGGTGCCAAAAAAAAAAGCTAAGACCAGGGGAAATACTTGTTAACACGTTGTTGCTCACACTGTCATCGCCTGGAGCTAGGGACCTGGGACCGTCGCCGGAGGAGCAGGAAATGTCAGGAGAAGTCAAGTCGAGTTAAGCCAAGTTGCAGCTCAAGTTGGGCGCCACTTCTTCCGCTTCCCCTGTCAACGACATAGTTTGTGGAAATTATCGAAATTGTATTATGGTAATTTTATGCAAACCGAATTTTTGCCCTCACAGATGCAGGCGAGGCTTTTTGCTTTGATTTTGTTTGTTGGAAATTAGTTTTTCAATTTTCCTTTGGCACAACAGGCACCCAAAAAAAAAAGAAAGCTGCGAAGAAAGTGCAAGGACCATGACCAGAAACTTTCGCAGAGGGAAACGACAAGAACAGGCTGCGCCTCCTACGACCAAGTTATGTACATATTTACTGCTTGTTTTGTATTTGTTAATATGCAGATTGATTTGGCAATAGGAATCGATTTTTTCGGAATATGCATGCTCGCCTATTTATTTGCCAGGGCCATTCGTCGTGGCAGCAAAAAAGAAAAATAGAAATAATAAAAACCCAGGCGACTGCATTTTTTAATTAAAAACTTTGTAGACCCGCAGACGCAGCAGGGCCGTAGATAACCGGCACGTCTCCGGCCTTCCTACGGCTACGGCTCCGCTTGAATTTATGCCCAGTCAGAGTCCAAGGTGGAACACACGTAGCTAGGTGTGGCCATGTGGCCATGTGGCCAAAGGAGCACGACCACGACTACGGCTCGGCCCAGACAATCAACATGTTGCGGCCCTCTAATGCTCGGGGGCAAGTTGCCGGCACGTAATTGCAATTTAACCCGTTTTTAGCTTCACTTAGCCAGCGTTTTATGGCACTGGGAGACCATGACCTATCCTCTCGCTGCCAAGCTGCTCGGGTTCCCTGAAATTTATACGCTCCTGGCCATGCTGGACCAGAAGCTGATGCTCCTCAGGCCGCATATTCATAAGCCGTGAGTTGTGGACTCGGGACAGTGTGAACTTTGGCGAGAACAATGCCAGGACCTTCTCTCAATGCCCGGCGCACTTCAGCAAGATGGCAACGCCATGAATTCACTCCTGATGTTCTCCGGTGAATATTTAAGCGTAGGAGGTGGCCCTGGTCCCACCACCTAAGGTTATTAGGCAGATTAAACACTTTGGCAGCATGAAGCCTTAAAGCTCTTGGTTCACCAATTAGTCAGAGTTTAACAACTTTGGCATTAAAGTTTTCATTTATGTGAGCTTGGCTCCGGAGAGTAAATTTGGGAAGCTAAAAGACTAAAAATATATACGTTTTATGCAATGAAAGACCTTAAAGTTATTTGGACAGTTCATTTCAAAGTCAACCTTCATCAGTTACTTAATTGAAAACATTTTGTAACTAGAAAAGTAATTTGTAGCCATATGTTTCGTAATATAGAAAATGCCAAGCCTTTCAGTGAATATGAAATATAAAATGAGGAATCTTTTTATATTTTCATAGTGCAAAGTTACTGCCGGGCAAAGTGCCCTTTTCTTTGATCGAAGATTGGCAAAGACTACAGTTGATTACCCAGAAACTAAATAAGAATCAATTTATCCATGTATGTAGTTTATTGTGTTTGGAATTTTCGTGTGCTCGACCAACCGAGTTCGATAAATAATTTATTTTCCTCTGCCTCGCACGCAAGGCACACAGCAGTTCGAGCTGCTGGCCGCAAACTGGATAGACGGAAAACCCAAGGAAAAGCCAGGAGACCGCACACGCACAGGTAAGGATACAAGGATGCAGGGATACCAATGAGACAACACCTGTCCAGGAGCCACAGAAGGAGATGGAGATGGAGCTGGAGCAGAACGGAGGACTGGTGGCAACCAGAGACTACTCTCTCGGGTCGGCAAGGCTCAAGTGGCTGCAAGAGCCTGCCAGAGGAAGTTTGGCCCACATTGACGTGCCGACTGAGCCAACGAACAAACGACTGACTGACTGACTGACATTTGAATTACAAGCGGTGAAAGCTAGGCCAAATGCTGCAAATGGGGACTGGGGAGAGCCGGAGCCTGTAACTCAACGAACTCTCAACACAAACTCAACAAAATGACACGACTTGAATTGGCTGCCAAGCATGAACGCATACAAGTTAGTCGAGCATCCAGGACTGGGCCAAGAAATGGCAAAAATTACCGGCTAGCAAAAAACCAAAAACAGAGACTGAAACTGGGAGAGAGAGAGAGTCCTGAATGAAATAAAGACCGAGAGGAGTCCTGCAAAAGGGCAACGGCAACGGCAACTAGTCAACTTCAAGTTTCTTTTCAACTGTTTTGTTTATTTGTTTTTTTCGGGCCAGCAAACTAGCTGGGTAACTTTCCCGGGACAGAGAGAGAGACTGGGAGGAAGGCCTCCAATCAAATTGCAGGCAAACAGAGTCTAAGCATAATTTAGATGTCACATCGACGACGCCGCTTAAAGTTGCAAAATTTAAATCGAAAAAGGCAATGCATCAAGTGAGTTTTGCAACTTGCCCGGCGCCGGAAAATGGAGGAGAAAACAACTGCTGGACGAGGACGATCCGGCATGACTGGTAATTGCAGATTTATGACCCCCAAAACATGTGGACAGCTCTAGTCTGCGCCCGAAAACAAAAAACAAAAAAGTAACCCGACAATAAGACATATTCGTCCGTTTTTTTTGTCAGTAGCAAAGTTTGGCGCGACATTTTTGAACGTTTCTGCATAATAAATTTTAAAAAGTGGATTAAAATGACTCTACAAAAAATATACAGATTTTGTAACTTTTTCCTTTCCTTCGTTTTTTTTTTTGGTCAGCAGACAGACTCACATATGTGTTCGTTGGAGTGCGGACTTTTGCTTTTTCGGTTGGCATATTTTTAGGCGTTCGGAATGTGTGAAATGCAAATAAAGCAAATTGTTTGCCCAACATTTTTTGTTTGTGATTTGACATTCTGACATTTGTCGCTGTCAGACATAACAATTGACCTCCAATGGCAACAGAATATGGCCCAGATTCGGGCCTGTGACAATGAAATTAGCTTGCAAATTTTTGGCAAATTTAAATAAATGCCAAATGAATCAAGTGGCCCACTTTACTTTTGTGGCTGCAAAAATCTGTCAGTTTTTCAAACATTTTATGGCCCCCCAATTGCCAGTTGAGAAAGTTTCTGTCAATTCCCCCGGTGAGTTGAGTAATTGGAAAACCTGGCTTTGTATGTATTTAGGCAGTAGCAAGTGCCGACTTTTAGCACTTAAATTTAAGGTAAATTTAATTAGAATCCTAAACATTTTAGGTAAAAAAACAAAATAAAATGATTAGCGGGATTAGCGTGCAAGGGTACTATTCTTGATCAGTATCACAGACAGTAACAATTAATAGGACAATCAGGAATATCAGGAAAACCAATTGTTTTTATACCCGGTACCCCGGTATAGGGTACAATGTTATAATACCCTTTGTGTACCGGGGATAAAAGGTTAGAGATAAGGTCAAGTCTCGTGTTGAAGTAATAATTTCATATTGGTTTATATACCCAAAATCTTTGTATATATTTTTAGATCTCAGCATAGTTGGGTGCTTTGATCTCGAGTCAGAAACATAACCAGCATGATGTCCAGAACGAAGAAGGCCGCTTCGGTCGAGGATGGGGATATTGTGGATCTCGTGTCTCTCCGGAAAATGATGATCCCAGGCGCTGGGAGGCGGGTGAGTACAAATAATAAAAAAAAACGTCCCACAAACTAGAGCAGTTGTAAAACAACAATTATTTTTTTGCATCATAATAATACTTAACTTGAAGCTGAAATGCTATGCCAAAGTCTGCCTTCAGCTGAAAAGCGAAAACAACGGAACTGACTCACTCACACAACCTTCCCCTTTGAATAACATTACTTACGCGATCCTCCCCTTCCTCCTTCATTCCCTGTTCTTGAGGAGCGCCGAGTCTTGAGTCCCCCTTCATTGGCCAAATAATTCTCAACTGGTTATCGCAGACTTTGAGCTGAGAGTCCTTCGAATTCGGGGGTTAAGTCAATGTCTCGAACTTCGCTTCGGCGATGGAATTTGCACCAATATAAACTACGAAGTGTAGCATAAGTAGAGACATTCATTTGTCCGAGGCAATTTTTTGAAGTGCCTGGCTGTGTTTTACCGCCGGGCCATTGAGAATAAATTAAGAACTGGTTGAGCATGGAGCTTAGAATGGGTCACATTCTTGGGTGGTTGGCCCCGGAAGCTCTTACAGTTTCTGGGATCGGAAAGGGAAATTCGGTATATCGTTTACCTCAGTTACTCTAAGAAGAACAAAGCCTTAGTGTATCTAGAGTATATTTTACAAATTGTATAAACATTATTAAGAATTTAGAATTAAGAAGGATTAGGTTTTGTTACAATGTTTATATGTTTTATATTTATCGATCTACTTTCTCTCTTTTTACTTCAGTTTCCCCTTAAGATTTATTTATTTTACCTGAGCCCATGCCCTATTTACTTGTGTTGCCTACCTTAGGGTGCCTTCTTTACTCTCTTGCTTTTCACTATAATTCCCAATCGGTTTTAGCTCACAACGAGTAGAGAGGCCCCTGGTTTGGGTTTGAAAATCACTCTGGCTTCTCTTCAGTTGTCGAATAAATCTTTCGCCTTTTACTAAAGATTTC
>JAEIIF010020580.1:0-11809 GCA_018874455.1 Drosophila trapezifrons | reverse complement strand
TAGACACCTTTTTAAGTGATTTCAAAACACTAGTGATTTCTGGAGCACCCCCGTATATGTGACATTTTCTGATAATTTCCCATATTTCCTTAAGCTAATTTAACCAATCAGAATTTTCGGCTCGCATCGCCCACGCATTTTCCGGTTGGCTAAAAAACCATCGCTGGTGGCCAGAAGCATTAGTCGCCGTGTCGGAAGATTCTACCATTCCTAGATAGCAATGTGAGATCCGGATATGTGCCGAAGATCTGCTTCCCAGGCAATTAGCTCAAATGCAGTGTGCGACTGCGATATAGTCGCCCACTTAGCAGGCCCGCTAGCGAAAATGGCCTAAAATATGGCAGCCAACTATCGGCCATAATTTCATGAGCAATTTCGGGGGCCATCAGCGGAGGGATCCAGAGGAAGGACGGAGGAAGACCAGAGGATCCGCCGGGAAGAGAAACCTGCTCGCATGGACTCGCCATGGACTCTGTCTCTGTGCAAAGTGCAGTGATAAATCAGATTGTCACTTTTGTATATTTGCGGCAACTGACGACGACTTCTCTCCTTCTCCCTTGCCAGGCAGGCTTTCGATGCATTTATCAACAGCAGCGGGAATAATTATAAAGACACTTACTAATAAATTTTTTAAATAAAAGGATTATCTAAAAAATCTTGCAAACTTGCAGCTAATCGACAAGCTAGAATATTTATAAAATTAAATAATACGAGACCAACAAAAACTCTTCCCCCAAAAATATCTATTATGCAATTTAAATATACACAAATTTATAAATATTTAAAAAATGCTTAAAATTCAGTGCTATTTTCATGAGCCCCACTGTACGTAATGGCCCGCATCGCATGCAAGCGGCAGCCTTAAAATGCGTTCGCCAAAAAAGAGGGGCGGGCAGTGTGCAATCAGCGGGAGAACGGGAATGCATTTCACTTTGGCAACGCACCAGACCACGTTCCATAATTATTATTATTTTGATTATTGCACCTGAAAGATGACATTATTAACAACACTAATGTGGCGAAACCAAGATGGGGAGAACATACACACTTAAAATTGTGCATCACCGAGAGAAATTGAAGTACGAAAAGAGTAATGTTTCCCTTTTGGTGGTCAACAACATTTTAGAAATTAAGTACAATAATTAAACACTTCATAAAATGATTTTATATTGCTCCATAATGCGATTTTAAATTCCAGTAATTAAAAGAAAAACTAATTGAAACGTAAACAATGCTTTAGGCATTGCAAAAAAAACGTTGACATGTGTTTATTGTTATGCGTTTTTATTGTTCATACTTGTTATTATTGTTTAGTTAATTGCAACACTTTGCAAGAGAACTGCACTGAAAAACCGAATTGCAAATTTAACCAACAGTTTAATAACTTTATAAACTATTATCGTTGTTTATCAATAGTTCTAACCATAAATACTCAGCTGTTTTATTATTTTTATAAATGTAGGAAAGAAAATCATATTTATTTAAGAATTCTGACCAATTTTTAACCTAAAAAATAAATAACAAATATTAAATAAATTAAAAGCCTTCCGGCATTAGTAAGAAAAACTATGGGAAATCGTCAAAGAATATAGCTGTTTTTATTATTTCTTTAATTTTTTAAGTCAAAACCTATTAGGAGAGTGTACATGAAAATTTATGAAAACTGCATGAGTATATTCTATTATGTCCAGTTCAGCTTTCCAATCCCTCACCTAAGAGACCACTGTCTCCTCTCGCTGGAGCTCCGAACTCTGTCCGTTGGGAAGCTTCTCCCGCTGATTGATCTCCTGGCCCAGATACTCGGCCGGCGTAGAACTCTCTATGCAGGTGGCCTCCCACCAGCTGGGACTCTTCAGCTCCTCCATGAACTTACTGTGCCGGTCAGCACAGTACGGTTCCATGACGATGTAATGGGGATCCTCCGTCTCCGGTCGATCGTACATGTGACGCCGCGAGGAAATGGCCTGCTCCTGGACCAGTTTCATGAACTCAGGCCGGCTATTGGCCAGCATATTAAGGGCCTCCATGTTCTTGACCATCTCCAGGTGGTGGCCTGTGCAAATGCTGTCCTCGGGATCGGCAAAGATGGCCTGGATGTAGCGGAGCAGGTGCCAGATATGATGCTGATCCTTGAGCCACATCTTGAAGCAGGGCGCCAGGTCGAGGACCTTGGAATGCGGACAGATGTGCGGATGAAGGATGGCCGTGGAAAAGATCACCGTGGGCAGGGCGGTGTCGTCCGGAAAGTTATCCGGCAGCAGAATGGAAAAGCGGAATACGCTGCCCGCATAGATTCCACTGTGCACGAAGATCAGGCCGAACCAGCGAAGTCCACTGGCATAGCTGGGGATCGCGTAGATGTTCTTCAGCTGCTCCTGCACCAGATTATACTCGGCCAGGATCTGGTAGCCCTGGCTGATCAGGGCCATTCCCCTGGTCTTGGCCGTGATCGTGATCCGCATGGCAAGGCCCAACTACGGCACACCGCACACCGAGAACTGACCGAGTATGGAAGAGCATGTGGAATCCTGGGGAGCGGGGGAGATGTATGATGATGATGTATGGCCTGGAATGATTTTGAAATAAATAAACTACAAGCTTTGACAAGAAATTCTTATATTATTATAGATAAAATATTTTTTTTTTTAATTTAAATACATTTTCTTTTTTATAATTATATTTATTCATTAATTTCCCTTTAAAACCTCGAGCAGTGTAACAGTGGCCGAACTTACCTTTATGGGGCATGTGAACTTACTGAACAACAACATACTTACGAGTACTATATAATCGGAAAACGGGAAATGTCCGCAGAGACAGCGAAAAAACTATGTATGTCCAGTCACAACTACATGGAGTCGCCAGCAGATGGGACTGGACCTGAACTCGGGGATCTGGAACTGGTACTCAGCGGCATATTCCATCATGTCAAGTGTAATAATTTTGCGAATAGCAGATACACGCAGCAGCCTTTCGGAGCTGGAGCTGGAGCTGGAGCCGTTGCCAGTGCTGGAGCTGAGCTCTGGAGACGGGGGCTTAGGCAGCATTGCATGTGTGAGTACGGATTTTTGATTTATTGCCGCCACGGTGTCCTGATGTACGGTTCTTTCACGCACTGGCAACATAATGTGGCATTATAATGTCGCATGTTCTGCCCCGAGTGAGCGAGGCAGTGTGTGTGCCTGCGTCCGTGTGATTTGTTATGAATTTATTATGTGACGGAAGTGGCTTTGCCACGGCCGACTTGCAACTGGTCAGACCAGCCAAAATGTTTGCATGCCACTCGCCGCAGCTGCTAATTGGCGGGGCTCACCTTTCCAGGTCCTCCTCCTCTGCTGACATTTCTGACCACGAAAAAGGCCAGAGGCCAGCTCAGCGAAATAACTTTTGATATTTTTTGGCACTTCCACACGATTGATTGGCAGAGGGAATTATAAAATAAACCTTACTTTTTACTTCATAAGTTAAAAAGTTCGGAAAAAGTATTCCTGAATCAGAAATTAATTTTATTTATTTTTATTTTCATAATTAATTAATAATCCAAAAGCCTTACCTAGGGCCGGTGTCTAGTCTCACTGTCAAAGTCCCTGATAGCTATCTGTTCGGAAAAGATACTTACCAGATAAGCTTAAAGTTAAACAAACCGGTTTTCTGCCTTCCTACAATTTATCGAAACGTGAAAGAATAACATAGTGCTGTTAACTGTGCTGTTAAGCATCCAATTGTGCTGTAAGGAGCAACCAGGGAGGTTAGAAACCTTATATGCATTCTGAAGACTTCAGAGCATTCCCACTTCGGACTTGAAATCTCTTCCTTCTTCCCTGACATATTTCTCTTTACTTTGTATTACATATATTTTTTATTTTTTGGCAAACATATCGTAAACACACACTGACAGAGACGGACAGACAATGACGCTTCCTTGATAAGTTCAGCACAGAATGGGGAATGAAACGAATGCATAAACGTGCCACAGATAAGGGAATTGCCAAAAAAAAATAATGAACGGAACGGAAATACAATTTGGCGGTGGTGCCGGCACTCATTAAAAATTATACCGCGATATGACGCGATATGATACGTTATGATTTGCGACTCTTGGGGCCGCGAGACTTTCTTTCTCCCAAGGAAAGGTAACGCCAGTTGTCGGGGAGGGCCCTGACATGGGTGCAACACCCAGCTCGCAAACTCCGGACTCGCAGGCGTGGAAAGGGCTACGCGGAGGAGCCATTTTCACCTACACCGGGGCCACAACCCATGTCAAAATGTTTGGGCCCCAGGCAATTGCTAATATGGGGCCCCGACTTGCACCTGTGGGGGAATAACGCTGCCTGTCACCTGGCCAGCATTCAATTTTTGGTTTTCATTCCACCTTGGACTTGGACTTGGGCTCGAACTCGGACTTGAACTCTCCTCATATGCGGGTACACAGTAAATAATCATTTTCTTATTAATTTCTTACTAAATTATACCAATTAAATATTATATTCTGGAACTGATGTGCTCGAAGATGTAATGAAGAAATGGTTTAAAGACTCATAGGAGATGGTTTTTATTTTATACAAAAGATACACATAATCTTAGCCAATATTAATGATTTTTTTTCTGTCTGCAGCAATTTCTCTGGTCCGCATCCCCGTCCTTCTTATCAGCTTTCTTTATTTATGCTGCGTTGCCTTTTGGGAGCGAAACACACACACAGAGCCAACCATCACAACACCCCAACCCATTCCCATTCCCATTCCGATTTTGAGGGCCGGCATTTGTAATACGGTGGCATATAACACTTAAGTGCTTGTTGTTGCTTTATAAGATAAACTTTTGCGGGACCCACATACAGGCACTGGCACTGGCACCTACCTCTTTGGAGGAACAGGAACCCGGTCGGATAACGTGATGCCAATTTCATTTACTGGCACTTTCATTAACCAACCCGAGACCCATCCCATCCCGAAAAAAAGCATCAAACTCGAATAAAATAAACGAATTGGCGTGTTTTAAAGTTCTCGCTGAAAGTTGCGGGTTGGCCGCAAATGTTTGCTCTTGCCATTTGTGGAGGGAGTGTACTCCGACTCGGATGCGGATTCGGATTCGTGGAACTGGACTCAAATGAAATGGGTTTGTATTCCAGATTCTGCGATTGCTATCAATCAGTTATTTACAGGGAAAGCTCAAGAGAGAACTCAACGAGAATATGGTGGAAATAAGACCAGGAAACGTCCGGCGTAGCTTCGTTCCTGGGAAATGAAATTTCTCTTTATGTTTTGTTAAATAGTAAGAAAGTAATAATATTATATGTCTGGTGGTGTATAAAATGTTGATATAAAATTGCATAGAGGGCTCGTGGATTTTCCTAGATTGTCACATATATTAACCGATGCCATTGGAGCTAGCTAGAGCTGGAAAAGTATCGAAGTGTTCGATGTTTTAGTATGGAAACATCGATTTTACATCGATTAACATCGATGTTGTTCCAGCTCTAGAGCTAGCTTTGTATATAACATTTTCTTCCGATTTTAATTTAATTAAAAACATTAATCGTAAAAAATATCTACATCTCAAGGTTTATGCGTATATGTTATAAAAAAGCAATGCAAATTTGCATATTAGCTAGGTCCAGCTGAATAAATCTAGCCAAGACTCGAACTCCCTGTCAAAATTTCTCGGTCAGATAAAGTTCTGGCTAAGAAATGTGAGAGCTAACTTAGACAGGAACATAGACTTCCTATCAAATATTTTCCGGCTCGGAACGAGAACAGCTGTTTTGATTGCTTGCGATAACCAAAGCAACCATGTGGTTTTGCGTCTAGCAGTACAGTTCGGTGCTTAAGAGCAACAATCGATAGTTAACAGAACTATGTTATGCATTCCCATTCAAATAAATTTAAGGAGGGTAGAAAAACGATCTTGTGATTATCTTTTCCGGGCAGTTAGCTATCAGGCACTTTGACAGTGATTGTAGAAACCGGCCCTAAGTGCCCATATTATACATCAATAATAAATTGCACAAGATGTGCAGAAATATTAATACTTAGAAAATGGAATCAAGCTAAAGAAATGTAAGCTGCCTGCTGAAAATCCAACCCTTAAGCTGGGACATTTCGCTTACACAATCTCTTTAATTTCGAGTTGTCTTCGTGTTGCATGTCAGTGCTGTGCAGACTCTTAGCTCGGGGCAAGTGGCACGCCACTCCCCCGTTGCAGTGGCTTATGAATTATGAATTTACAACTAAGCTTTATTGCATGTTGTGGCATACTTTCGGGCGGTGTCATAAATAGTCTCGCCCCGAAAACCGATGTGTGGAAATGTGAATTGTTTGCCCAATAATTGATTTATGCGAAAAGTGTCTTTCGGAGCAGGAGAATAAGAAGGCGCCGAAATGGCATGGAGTGGCATGGAGCCCGACCAAATGCAATCCCAGACACGGCACTCGGTGTGTGTGTGTGTGGCATATTCAAATTCAAATTAGATTATATGCAAACACCGGCCGGCCAGTCTTTCACTTGCCGTTCATTCGTTCTTTATTATTATATAGGAATGCCGGACGAAAAGAGCAAAAACGGCGACGGTCTACTAATATTTGCATAATCGCAGGCAGCTCAACGGAGCAACGGGCAACATGCGGCAAAGCAATTATTTCTTTAAAAATAAATTGCATGCACAATTGGTAGCAATAGCAATTGCAGTGGCAGCCCCAACAAAATACCCACGGAGGACCACCGGAGCGACGAGCTCGGAGTCGGATCTCGGATCTCGGAATCTGGCCGAATGCAGGTCCCAGCGTCGACGAATTTGGTCAAAACGGCTTCTTCTTTACTTACTTTTTTTTTGTGTGCTTTTTTTGTATTTTTGTGGCCAAAGAAGAGGAGGAGTTTTGGGCCCAAGGAGCCAAAGGGGGGCGTGGCAGCTCAGCTCGTTTTTGCGATTTGTGTGTACGCCTCATCCATTTATTTGCATATCGATTTGGAGTTTTTAGTCCGCCAGAACACACTGTCTTTTTATCTCTGTAACACTGAAAGAAATACTTGATATTTTAAATTAAATATTTAACAAATCTTTTAAAGCGCCTAAAAATTGTTTTTTACCACTTACTTCAAAAATATTACATATTAAATCAATATATTTTATATATTAAATAAGGTAACATTTAAAAGTCGATATGTATTAAGATATATCCCCCTTAACTTACTTCTTTAGTTGTTAGTCATTACATATCAACAGTATTCCTTAAAAAATCATTTTGTGGATTTAAATAAAGCTCCACTACGACGCTAGATATCCGAGATACCTCTAAGTTTCCCTCTTTAAATATTAAATTTTTCATTTCTTCATAATTATAATTTTATAATATTTTTTTTCCAGTACTTCTGAAAGTTTCCACCCAAATACTTGCTTGGATTATATTTGCGGCACAAACAATTGCATAATTGCCCTGCATCTATATAACTCGAGTCTGTTGGCCAAGCATTTAGCCTGGGGCTTCGGCTTCGACTTCAGATTTAACTCATGAATACACTGCTCACGGCCCGGATCTCAAGTGCAAATTCAATTTTTATAGCACACTTATCTCTATCATCGTCGAATCGATGGCTCCTCGATGGGTGACATAATGCCGCCCGATATGCTCGATAAGCACGTGCCATTAGCCCCGATTCCATCAGGCAATGAGTGCCGGATGAGTGGAAAGTAGTTTTAATTTGACGCACGACCAGAATTCTTGGCCAAAGTTTTTCGGGGCGGTCACGTAGCCATAACGAGTTGGCAAGTCCATTGTTGTTGCAGGAAAATTGAAAACTTTGAGTGAAGGAATAGTTCCCATCAAACTTGGCATATTTTCCACAAGTCCTTTCGCTGCTTCGAGTACACAAATACCTCAGACTGAGCAATCCATAAATGTTTTAAAAATGCTTAAACGCTTTCACTTACTTACAATTAGTGTATAATTTATTTACTTTTTCTTTTTAATTAAACTAAGTTATACATTTTTTAATATTTTATATTTTAATAACTATTTCCTATTGAGCTATTATTACAATTTAATAGTATTCCTAGGTTATCGTTAATTCCTTCCCTTCCACAGGACTAAAAGCAACTTTTCCAACTGCCTCTAGAAATAATTAAAATGTGCAAAATCTCAGCATTTTTTTTTTTTTCCTACTTTGTTTTTAGCCATGTTAGCTGGGTAACCCTTTGACCAGCTAAGCCTGAAAGGGTAAAGCCCTCCAAGTCATTCACTCTCATTATGTCCGCTCGCTTTATCATGTTCCTTGTTGACATTCGCGCGGACACAAATGAAGCAATTTTCCTGACATGCAAAACGTGCAACAGTTGCGACTGCCAGGGAATGGAAATGGAAATGGAAATGGAAATGGGAACTGCAACTGGAACTGGAACTGGAGCAACTGTTGCTGCAGTTAATTTTCGTATATTTAATTCAGTTTAAATTATTGCAGAGCTGCGGCCATGAGGTAGGTAGCTGGCCGCGCTTTGATGTGCTCCCATCACCCATCAGCCATTAGACATTAGCCGGGGCCAAGAGACGCCAAAGGTAAAGCTGCCCGAAAGGAGCAGGCAGCCTGAGCCGTTGGAGCTGGAGCTCCCAGCTCCATGATCCATGATATATCCATGCAGGGGCCCAGTCAGCCAGCCATTTGCAAGGCAAATCAAAGACTTAATGAATTCATTTCAATTAAACAAACAAAAAAGCGAATCAAGCCACAACCACAGGCATCAGCAGCGATAGACAGTTTTGCATTAATAAATCGTTTAGCTGGGAGCTCCATGCCAATCCATTTGAACTTGGCATTTGTGGTCGATAGTTGGTCGGTGGTCGGAGTGGAGCAAAAAGCCTTACAAAGTAAAGTCTCTTTGTATTAATTGATTCTGATTGTGATCTTTGAAGTTGGGCCCATGCAGCTGCCAACTCAGGAATGGGGCTTACTATACATCAGGCAAAAGGTTACGGTTCTTGTAATTTGTGTCTGGCTTTTAATGAGTCGTTAGTCAAACTTATTAGGCTTAACGAGGCAAAGAAACTGATAACTCTTATAAATTCCATTTTAATCGGAAAGCAACTAAGGAAATTTTAGTTCCCAATATAAACTCACCATCCTACATTTCTGGAAACACCCTAATTGACACATTATTCGCAAAAATTGTATCAATAAATTCGGCAATCTTCCAAGAATATTATCTTGTTGGTTTTGCAAACATTCCAGACCATATTTACTCTGCCAAGAGCTTAAGCTTATGCTTTGGGGTCAGTCACCCAAGACCCTTGGATTGCTCCCCTTTTTCCTCCTTTTTTATTTTTTGTTTTGGGAAAGCACTCGACAGCCGCCTGGCTGATAAGCCTTAAGCTGCTTAATCGATGACCAGAGAGTTGTCAAAAATAATTCACAGGCCGAGCGCGGAGAGAGGTAAAGGTGGAGAGGTGAATACAAGAAATACAGGAAGACAGCGCGGCGTATACGTAATGTTATCGCTCCGGCAGATCTACCCTTTGGTGCTGCTGCTGCCTTAATGCGAGAGGAGCAGCAGACACAGCAGCAGAGACGCGGAATCCCATCGACTGGCCAAATCAGAGTCCCTTACACGAGAAATATTTTAGCGTACAATGCAAAAATGGTAGCAGCTTCGCGGCAGCAGCGTTTCCTTATCAGTCGCCACTCCGCTGACGGATGCACCCGAAACAGACAAAAAGGAAAAAACCAGATGAAAAAAAGAACTGAGGTAAAGGAAACAAAGGCAGAGAAGGAGTCGAGATAATGCCACAATGAAGACAGCATAACGCGCCGCTGTTGAAAAATCGCTCCTCCAGCCTGACCAGCAACCGCAGCAGCATCAGCAGATGGAGAGGATGCGTTCGCATCAAGATAAACGAGCGTGCGCCCTGGCTCTTCGGCAGTTCCTGTATTTGCCATATACATACTTACATATATTTAAACATATACATATACAGCCCTCTTTAAGCCGAAAATCAAAGCTATAATAATGCATAAGTAATTTGCAGCAGCGGCAATCGAGGAGAGCCATCAGGCGGCGGCGGCGGCGGCCAAGGAGCTCGTGCCGGCCTGACAACAGTTAATCAAAATCCGGAGCAGCAACAGGGCCTGGCCAAGTCAACTGGGGCTGGGGCAGCTCCTCTACCACCTCGGGCGGTTATTTATTAACCGAGTAGCATTTATCGGCACATCGTTGAGATCTGGAGGAGCACCCCGCCCCGCGTTTAAGGGGCAGCGAAATCGTAACAGCTAAAAGCGCTCCTTTTGTCATTAAGAAACTTAAACAGCTCTAAATGTCGGTTTATATTAAAAGCAAAAAATAAATAGGGACTCTTAATAATGGTAATTTAATTAATCTAAAGGTTTTCAAAATAATTTTCCAAATGCCACAAGTTTTTTTCGAAAAACAAGACAGTTACATATTAAATATTCTTTTACGAATTTAGATGAGCCCTTTTCCGGTTCTCTGGATATTATATTTAATTTATAAAATAAGTGATTAGCTCAAAAATAATTTTAAATACAACTTTTTGTGTCTTTTAATTATACATTCTCCGGCAAACTTTTAAAGGTCTTCTGTTTTCTTAATTAGCTATTACCTTTTATCTTTTATTATGCCCAGAAATTAGTGTTAATTAATCGGGACAAAATCTGGTAACTAAATGGCATCGATTGTTAAAGCAAATTCCTGGTCATCATCTCAACTAAGCACCTTGTGGCGACCGTGGTCCCATATTAACTCGCCCAGCAAGTTTAACAAAAAGCAGCACAATGGCCAAGGCCTGGGATGGGGACTGGGATCGGGCTGGAGTCCCAGTCCCAGTCTCAGACTCAGTAGCAGCATAGGGCCAAAGCCAAACAATGCGGCAGAGCTTGAAAAACACTGGGGAGCGAGCAAACACACAGAGGCCGAACCTGCGCGGACATTGAACTAGATTTTTCCTGGCAAAAAAAAATGAAATCAGGAAGTGTATTATATAATTTTATAGATACTAAACTCAACTTTGACACAAATCGGCTGAGTGCGGTCTGTAAACATGACATTTGCTGTACACGAAGCCGGCCAACTTGGCAAAGAAGCTGCCTCGTTCGGAGCGCTTCTCTAGAGGAGCTGCTGCGGCTGCTGCTGCTCCTGGCGATGCTTATCGCCAAAACGTTCAATTATTTTATTTGGTGCAGATGTGGCCGGCGATAAAAGTGCCTGATACGACGACGAGTAGAAACAGCATCGACATCGGCATCGTATCGTAATCCGGGTTCGGGCTGAGCTCAAGCGGCCAGAGCAGCCGCACTTGGGAGCACAATACGAGGCCCTGCTTTGTATATGAGGTTCAATTAAAATCAGCAGGGGCCAGCCAGCGGAAAAAGCAGCTAAATAATTGACACAAGAAAGCAAAGCCGCAAATTTGCCGATCGCCAGCAATAGCAGCAGCAGAGGCAGTAGCAGGGAAAAAATGTGTCATCCGATAAATGTCTGTGTTGATAGTCAGCCTCATAAAGTGCTCTAAGCCAGAGACCACAAAACGACGAGAGAAGAGCTGGCGACCATGAGAAAAAAAGTAAGGAAATGCCCCATGAAGAAAATGCAATCCAAAAAGCAAGAACCCATCCCCTACGGACTTGCGTAGAATTTAACTCAACACAACTATACTGTAACTGAACTGTTATATATACATATTTTGTTTTTATACCCTTGCAGAGTGAATATAAATTTTGCCATGATATTTGCAACGCAATGAAGAAGGCATCTCCGACCCCATAAAGTATATATATTCTTGATCAGTATTACCAGCCGAGTCGATCT
>JAEIIF010020550.1:0-15853 GCA_018874455.1 Drosophila trapezifrons | reverse complement strand
ATTCTCTTGACATATTAGAACTATCCCAGCCTATTTCTGCATCGTTAATACACATACAATCTTGAATATAATTTGATTTCCGCCAAATCCAAACCAAAATAAGAAACAGCTGTTTCCTTTCAAGAGAACGTTAAATGCTGCTTTAGCATAGTAGAAACAGCTTCTCTACATTTCGCGACTCTCGTGCGATAGTTGGAAAATGCAGCGTAGTGGAGGAATACCATAAAATAATCGATTCTAATCAAAATATCGATATTTTTATAAATATATATTGAAGTACTTGCATCTTTAGTTTGTAAAATGAATCTATAATGAAAACAAGAAACACTGGCGTAAGATAAGTAAAAATGACAGATAAATATTCTTCAGACCTGTGTCGGATTGTGATTGCTCAAATCACACAAACCATAGGGTATAGCTCCACTTTAAGTGCACCTTTGGAGCTATTGCAAGATATTATGCAAAAGTTTATGCATGAATTTGCCCGTGACCTCCATGGACACATGGAACATGGTGAGTTTCAACAGATTTTTCTTAGCTACACATTTTAATGTAATGTTTTTTAATTTTTACGTTAGCAAATCGTCTTCAACCGAGTGTTAAGGATGCTCGCCATAGTTTAAAAAGTCTTAATATTAATATACAAGAACTATTGGATTATATTGGTAATGTCGAGCCAGTGAGTTTTACGCGCGATGTTCCAAAGTTTCCCATAAAAGGGGCATCGAATATGAACTTTCTGAAACCGGGAAGTGCTGAAACCCTGATGCGGCCTATACACATCTTCGATTATTTGCCACCGATGCAGGAGTCCGAGTCCACCAGGGAGACCGAAAAGACAGAGCCTTCACAGAATCAGGATAATATTGGTGCAAATACGGAAATAAACGATAAGCTTGGCAGCTTTAATCATATAGATACCCATTCTCCGATCCCATCGAAGTTGCATTTCCCTTCATCAAACAATATAAGCAACTTTGACTCTGATGTGAATCGTTCGTCATTGTGGGAATTGAGCAGTGTGGTAATGACAACTGGCGGATTTATCAGTCCGGCAATCGAAGGGAAGCTACCAGAAGCCTGTGTACCGGACATAATTGGTACGAGAATTTAACTTTAATGCGGAGTCACATAAATTTCAGAGAACCCAGCTCGTGCATACGATTTTTCTTTTGTTTTAATTATCGGTTAAATTTATAAAGTTATACAATAATGTATTAAATGTGTACTGGCAAGCTCTTGTTTAACAGTAACAGATGACTTAATTGGTTTTCTGCAGAAATTTTTGTGACAAATTTAAAATATGTAGAAAATGTATTATATTCCTATATTTGCTATATTTTTTTCTTATACTTTCACTAGAGATGTACAAAGGTCTAGATGCACCGCCCCTAACATCGTTAGTTCTGCAACCGTTGGCGTGTTCGCCTAAATTAGAAACGAGAAAGTTAAAGTCACAACAGCAAGAACCAGAAATTGATAATTGCAGGCAAATATCTACATCAATATCTGCAGCAAATGCCAGTGCGGATCTATCATTATTATTGCGCCCTAATAATAATGCAACGACGCCTAAAGTATCATCGAAGAAAAATAAAAAACAGAAAGATGATTTAAATCGTGATAAAAATGATATAAAATTGCAGGAAAAAGCCCAACGGAGAGCTATGAAATTATATCAAAAATTAGCAAAAAATCAAAATGACGAAAGCCAAATGTTAAATTTGAAAAAGTCCAAGAAACTAAGCTCATCCGATAGCAATAAAGTACAACAACTACAGAAGCTAATGAAAAAACAGGCTAAGCAAAGGCAAAAGCAACTAAAAGGATTGACAATTGAAGATAAAGGCTTAAGTTACGTTGAAACTCCACAAGATGTAAATACAAATGTGAATTTAATTACAGAAAATCAGACACCTGTTGAAAGATCTACTGAGATGATATCTGCAGTGTCTTCAAACCAAAATGAAACTGATCAAAATTCAGAATTTATTTTGGCAGAATCGAAAAAAAATTGCGAACCGGAACGTAATAAATTAGATATATTTAAGAAAATAACAAAACAGCGAGTGGTATTACCAACTAATAACGCCTTTGGTAATCAAGCAATGCCAGGAAACCCACCAGTTATAAGCTTACCTTCTGGAACAACTATAACTCCTACAATTGCACCAACGCCTTTGCCTTTGGTTGGTGTAAATTCAGAGACGACAAAAAGCAATTTTAATACTTTGGCGCAAAGAACTTCACCTGAAATAAGTCCCGTAGACGTGTTAATAAAGCCCAAGAAAAGAGGTCGCAAACCTGGTGGCAAAAATCAAATAAAACCATCAAATCTCTCAGCATCTCAATCTTTAATTACATTGCCAATTCCCCATTTAATTAATGCAGCAAACCTAACAACGGAGCAGCCCCTTAACCTAAGTCATTCTACAGATCAAACAATGAATTTAATTTCAAAAAGTTTGCAGTTGAAAGAAAAAAAGGAAAGAAAAAAAGGCAAATTAAAATATGAAACCTCGAATTTGATGGCAGATAATAGTACCAAGGAAACCAGTATGAAAATAATGCACTCATCACCTGATAAAAATATTTCTTCGACTAAAATGAATGTTCTTCATGATCAATTTATGACGCCACCAAATTCAACTGCTACTATTTCTAGTGCACCTTTTTATTCCGCACATCAAGGAGGAGGAATGGTGGCAATGCCCTTGCTCCCACTCTTACATTTTCCGCCGCAACCAGGTTTAATACCAACGGGGCCACCAGCTGGTCTTTTTCCTGGAGTAGTAACTGGTCTGGTTGGATTTGGTGCTGGTACCAACACAAACAAGATTGGGGCTCCTCCTTTTTTCGCATTTTCGGGTCCACCAGATTCTTCTGTTGCTGTTAAAGATGACGATGGTATGTAAAATGCAATAAATTAGCTATATAGTTATTAAATCTATAACCATAAAATACAAATCATTTTCATAGCTACAGATTCTGATCAATTAAAATTATTTCGGCGAAAGTCCTCCCAAGCGGACTTGCAACCCGAAATCCGTAACTATTGCAATGTGGCACCTTTAGTCCCCCCCGAGTCTATGAAACTAACCGAATGTAAGTTATTACAACATTACCAACTAACGAAACGTTATATATAAAATCATTTCAAAATGTAGGTGCAGAAGTATCGTTTGCTGCTACCAATTTGGACAATCCATATGCACAGACTCCACAAAAAGGCAAAGCTACAGGTAATCTGGGCGATCCCATTGAGGTCTCAGATGACTCCGATGAAGCTATAGAAAATAGCAGAAAGCCGTTGATAATGCCCAAGCCAGAAACCCCTGAATCATTCGATGACAAATCCCATTTGGATTTAAGAAATTTATTGCCAATACCTTCTCCACACAGCTCTGGCGACCGTGATAAAGTTAAGCAATTCAAGAGCCCCGTGAAATTGAGCCTGATAAACAGTGCTCCTCATTCCTCCAGCTCCACATCCTCTATTTCCTCCACATCGCCATTTCCTTCTCGATTCCAATTGCCCAATTTTATAAGCGGCGGTGACAAGTTTAGTTTGGCGGGTGGAGCAGATCTTATACCATTATCACGCATGGATTGCGGCTCCGCATATTCCTCGCAAAAAGTGCCGTCCAATAGCTTGACAGCTCAACATAATTTTAACGATGATCATCAATCGTTTATGCCAAAATTTCCTACTTACGAAGACATTACTATAACTCCAACTGGAGTCACAGCTTCATCAACAGATCTTAAGCAGCGCAAACATCACAAGAAGCCAAAAAAAATTAAAGATGGTAAAGTCAAGAAGAAAAAGGACAAGAAAGAGAAATCAAAAGAAAAGGATCTTATTATTGGCGAAGGTATTACGGTGAATTCCTTTAAAAGTGACAAGAAAATTAAGGGACTTGAGAAAAAGCAGAAGAAAAAGAAAGATAAGCTACAGGTTTGTATATATATATATATATATTTTTTTTTTTTGTTTTTAAGCTAGGCAGTATCTATAACTGTAAATGTGCAACAAAATGTTTAGATTTTTAAGTCGTCACAACCTGATCTTATTACAATATATATTATAGACCACATCCATAATCCATATACCCGATGATGATGGGGATGAGGTGTTGCCTTTAATCAACAACATCGAACGTGGGCCCGCTTCAAACTTATTTGTGGGCGAAACACCTGTAACTGCAATTTCCCCAAAGTCGACTCCGACTCCTCCTCCAACACAGATACCAAAATTAACGCTGAAACTAAGTGGGAAATCCACGCCTATACCACTTACTAATGATATGATGGACAATGAAACACCTCCAACTATCCAACGGCAAAGAGATCATTCACCGGAACTAGCTCGCTTCTCGCCATTGGTCACTGGTCCACCGAAAACGAAACAATGTATTATTTTTAAATATAATTAATTAAATATTAATATAAATAAATTTTTCTTCTTAATTTTCAGCTGATTCAGCACACTTATTGAGCATAACAAGCACGGCGACGGCCATCGCACCTCTTTTAGGCAATTTTTCCGGCAGTTCTTCGGGGAATCTTTCTAGCAGTTCCTCTGTAAATACTACAGCTGTGCAGATGCCATCATTATTATCTGCTCCAATTAATACAAGGACTATACATCAACCAATAGCACCATCTTCATCCGGATGGATGTCAATCTCAAATAATATCACTAATACCTCAGACACGTCAACGCTCTCTGCTAGCTCTGTTTTGTTGCCACAACAATTAATGTTGATGACGACCCCTAAACCAATCATAAATAATTTTCCATCAATAAATGTAGCAGGAACAGCTGGAAGAACTACTTTATCTAATAATCCCCCAGAAAGTCCCTCACCAATTCTGGAAACCAAAAGTCATCGTCCTTCGTCATACGTGGATGCTGAAGGTAATCGCATTTGGATTTGTCCTGCTTGCGGCAAAGTGGATGACGGCTCTGCCATGATTGGTTGCGATGGCTGCGATGCCTGGTATCATTGGTATTTATTAAACTATCCAAAAATATTTACTGTGATTATATATATTATTAAATATATATATATTTTAGGATCTGTGTTGGCATAACCATAGCTCCCAAGGACAACGATGATTGGTTCTGCCGCGTTTGCATCACGAAAAAGAAGGTTTTTGGTTCGGATAAGAAAGCAAAAAAGCGAAATAAGAAAAAATAAAAAAGCAAAACTAAAGAAAAAGTCAGAGGCACAAGAAAAAATTATAAAAATTCACATAAGAATGAAATAAAAAAAACAATAAAAGTAAATTAGAAACAAGAAAAACTCTTTTCAATATTTAAATATCTAGTTAAAGAAATGTATATATTCTAAAATAATGTGAATAATACATTTTTATTGTATACTTAATCATTATTATTAAAAACGTGTAATGCCAAAAGGTGCTGCATTACTAGTTTTATGGTATAAAATGCTTTCTTACACTATATATAAAAAAAAGGTTTTTATTTTGGTCCCAGTCGTTAGATATACACTAACATTACTTACACCTTCGAATCCAAAAGTTCAGCGCAAATATGTAGCTAAAGATCAAATGTAAATACTAGTCTTGAGAACCGAGTACTACCGCATAAATCTACCCTTACCAAAAAATACAAAATGTGAAATTTGATGTTATTTTTGTTGCTATTCCAAATGTTAAGATATTTAATCACCGATATATAAGATGCTTAAGATTACATACAATATCATCATTAATTCCTCTCTACATATCCCATTGCACAATTTAACACCTGCGTCTATATATAACCTTATTTTAAAATTAATAAATGCTTAACATTTTTGAGAAACATTTAATCTTCTTTCGTTCGTAGTTAAGACTACTAGAATTTTGTTTTCCTTTTCCTATATACTTAATAGACTAAGTGCCCAATTTTTAAGATATTGCATATAGAGTCGATCATTATCGAAACTTTACCTTCAAATACATTGAAAACAAAAAAAACAACAGGCGAATGCATATAATTTTTCGAATATTTCTGCTTGGGACTGAGTGCCGTGATCCTTAAAATTTTTTATTGGTCTTTGAGGATGTTTCACTTTTGTTCTGTGTTAAACTATCCGTTTTAACGTGAGCACATGAAGAAAAGTTTTGTGCGAGTGAATGATTGCCTTAGTACATACATACATATATAACATATTAAAGTATTGAGTTTTCAATAAAATAAATGAGAGCTTTCGGTTTTTCTTTTAACCTTTGAATCTTTCCTATGAGACATTATTTGAAGAGTGTAAAAGTAAATAGCCCAACCAAGAAAACTGAACCGAAGACCACAAGTTTTTTGCTGTGTTATTTACTAGGTCTGATTGTAATAAAAGTTGTTAAGCATGTAAGATGGATTATAGTGTATTTTGTTGTATTATCGTTTCGACTCTGACCTCCATTTAAGAGAGATAAGACTGCTATGTGTACTGCACACCAATTTGGATTTTTCAAGTATTTTTCTTTATAAGCAGACTTAAAAGAATTGGATTTGATTAGTAAACATCAGTGACAATATTTACCAGAGACTAGAGCAAATATTAAAATTCAAGAAATTGTAATTGAAAAACGACAAATAGTGTAACATCATTTTTTGATATTTAAACTGGAGCTCCATTTGTATTGCTCGCTTCCTGATCATCGCTCTGATGCTCTGGTAAACGAATTTGTGCTGTTGCGCTGGCGCTTGAAATTGAAGCAAGTCCAGCTTCATCTCCAGATGCTGCTTCTGCTCCTGCTTTTGAATTCATAGAGTCTTTCTTTTGGTTACTGCTATTATTGCTAGTAGAATCAATATTTGCACTACTACTATTATTGCTGCTGAGCGCCATTCTCTGCATTTGTCGAATGACTGTTGCCGCATAATAGGCTTGCTAAAAAGAGACATACATGTTTAGTTTGCTTAATTTAATTCATTAATGAAAGAAACAATATGTATAATGTACCTTCCAACGTGATTTAGCAAAGTTCTTTTTCAATTGCTCCGAGACTGTTCCATGAATATTTCTGCTACTCGCCTCATTACCAGATATCCTACAATGGAATCGGGGAAACACATAATAAATCAAGAAATGGAGCTAACTTCGGTAAACCGAAGTTTGTATACCCTTGCAGTTTGCAATTGTATCATTGTTAATCGATTGATTTCTGTCAAATTAATTACTTACCAAGCATGAGACAGCGCTTGCTTGCAGGTATATCGTTTTTCTACGGTTACACACATTAGATTTCTTATAAAATGTTTGGCCGACTCGCTGATTTCATCCCAATACGGAGAATCAAATTCAAATTCTCCTGAAAAAATATTTAATTACAATATATTGATTGTTTATATAATATATATTTTGATAACAATACCTTTTAAAATCTGAGCGAATAAATTCGCATCGTTTTCATCATAAAACGGTGGATAGCCACACAATAAGATGTAGGATATTACCCCAATACTCCACACATCGACAGCTTTTCCATATGGCTTTTGCGCTAGCACCTCGGGAGCAACATACCCAGGAGTCCCACATGCCGTTGCCATAATTCCAGAGTCTTCCATTTTAGATAATCCAAAATCGCTAATCATTATTTTGCTATCATCGTCAGCACTATAGTATAGCAAATTTTCCGGCTATACATCAAAAATAAAAATATTTTGTTACTATTTCATTTCATAATATTTGCCAGAGCTTTTTCAATTTAAAGAACAAATATAGCCCCTATAGTCCAAGGGACACACTTACAAAGTCAACACCATACCAATTTAATTAAATTAATAAATTTTGTGTGTAGTTTTACGGATTTTTAGGTCCTACTATCGTATGAATCTATTATCGGTACTAGATATTTCTTCTCAGTAAATAAACTAATAAAGTCGTATTTGTTATCGTACCTTAAGATCACGATGCACGACGCCCTGTTCGTGCATATAATCGACAGCTTCTAGAATTTGTCTGATCAGATGAGAGGCGTCCTTTTCCGTGTATGATCCCTTTTCAACAATCCGATCAAAAAGTTCACCACCAGTAACCCTGAAAATCGATCAAATAATATATATATATATATATATATATACGTATAAGAAAATAGTTTGCAAATATTAATCACATACAATTCCATAACTAGGTACACCTTCGTTTTGTCCTCATATGTTTCCAGCAGTTGTACTATATTTGGATGAGTTAATCTGAAAAGGTAGGATTAGTGATATATATAATTTAGTAGGTATAGTAAGATAGGTCTATTTCAATTATTTTTAGTATTGTATAGTTAATTAAATAATTAATGAACATTTAACAAAAAATGTTATTGGAACAAAAACAATTTTCTCAAAATGCTCGGAAGTTTTCCTCAAAAGTTAAAATATATGATCGTAGTTATCGCACCCTCAAATAAGCATGTTCTACCCACTCACATAAACATTTCTTTAAAATGAACATTAGCTCAAAATATAGGATCTCGGGGATATGGAACTCACCGCCTTCCGTTTGGACTACATTTGCCATCGAAATGATTTGCACTGAACCTAAACACATGAAAAGAAAGCAAATTAAAGCAAACAGGAAAGTGTGTTTTGACATTAAAAAATAAATAAAATCAATATATAAATAAAGCTTATGAAATAAATATATTAAGAATATTATCTCAATAGTTTGAAGGATTACATTCAATAATTGCGTTTTGCAGCAGAAGTCAAATATAAAAAAAATATTTAATTAGACGAAAAAAACAATCAGAATTTGTGATTTTTCAAATGTTTATATAAAATGCAAAATTTCTTTTGATTGTAACATTTTAAATTGGTTAAATACACAATTTAAACCGCCGAACACGTGTTGCTATCAAATTAATAAAAAAATAATAATTAATTTAAGCTGTGAAAATGTTATAATTTTATGATACATTCTTGGATCGAATTGTTTGTCCGTAAAATCCTGTTAATATCGAAGACTACAAAAGCTACCAGACAGTTAAGAGATTTGAAGTGCAGCCTTCCAATTTTTTTTTTTCTTAGCCGTTGAAAAATGTAAATAAAATTTAGTATCCCAACATGGAATCCTTATCTAACTGTTAGCAATGTTAACCAAAGCTTTTAAACCAGCACATTTTTAATGGTATATCATAATGTACAAAAACTCACCTCCTAAGTACACGAATTTCATTCTCCAGTGATTCTTCCTTGCCCTTTAAGGCTTTTTTATCGATTATTTTAACAGCAAAATGATCACCAGGCGTCTCTTTACTTTCGGCTAAACGTACTTCTGAAAAGGCACCCCTGTCGTCGCAACACATTGAAGATATTAGTATAAGTAAGAATGATGTATAATTCTAGTACTTACGTCCCCAAAAGTCCATGGAGGTTATATTTCTCTTCAATTGACACTTGTTTGTTCAACTCTTTGATATCCCTCGCCTTGGCTTTCTTCCCCGAATCCTTTTTGCCAAACAGAGGCATTATTTTTTCGTAAGATTTAGATTTGTTTTGGATTTAGAATTTTAGAATGTAACTGCGCAAGTATGGCGCATAATTATATTGAGTTTAGACTTTGCACTTAATTTTCTGAAAAATATAGAATAGATTATATACAATAGAAATAAACCGTATCAGCAATATGCACTTGTTTTTGATTCAAGTTTATTAGTATGTCACGGCTCAGACTCTGCGGTTAAAGATTAATTTTTAGCTGATTATTCTCAGGAGAGGAACACCCATAAGTACTTACTTATACGTAAACAAATGTTTACGTAGTATAAACAACATATGTATATATAGTTTTATATATGTATTTTATGTGGTTCTTTTTAAATAAATTAATCTACCTATTTATTTCACAATATCTGTGCAACAAATTTTTTATTTTATTATTTATTATTTATTTAATATTTTTTAATTTTAATAATCTGGGTTTTTTTTCACTATTTTTTTTTCAGCTGTAAAAGTGTGAAAAACTAATAGATCTACCAATGGGAAACATATGATTAATTTCAGAACATAACATCACGCGCTACTATTACAAAATACGTAGCTTTCACTAAAATATTATTGTTTTACTATTGAGATTTGAGGTATGTACCCTTTTATAAACCAATTGAGTATTGAATGTATGATTTTCTTTGCACACAAAAAATAAAAAGGTGACTTGTTCATTTAAATCGCGACTTGACTGCTTTGGTTATTCCTTTAACATATGTGCACCTAATAGTTCTCTATTTGATTTCATTTAAAATAAATAAAAAACGCTAGAGTGCGAATAACAATTACAAATATTTTTCTGGAATATTGATTTATTGATTTACATTCAGGCGCTAGCGCATGCGAAACCCAACTAAAAAGGTTTTAATGAAAATGCAAACTTCGATAATTGATGTATCGATAGTATATTTCTGACGAGAAAATATATTTCTGGCAACCCCGTAAAATCTCAACATTTATGTCCAGTACGGAGGCTCAATAACAATTTAAATTTATTTGTCCAGCTCCAAGCTAATATTGGGGACAACAAATTTTTGTTTTACTTATCTAAACTCTTTTTTTTTAGTTAAAAACTTAAAGCGGATTAAATAAGCCTCTGTTAATCAAAAGAAAATGTTTTTTTTTTTTTTAATAATCTGGAGCTTACCATTAATTAAATAATTAATGTTAACCAAAAGAAAGTGATTGAAATAAACATATTTTATAATGTATTTATATATACAGTATAATTTGCTTAGCTGCCCTTGTACAATACTTAGCTGCGTCTTAAAGATAGCTGCCTGATATGTTCATTTTTGTACGAGTATATACTGCAATTAAAACTGATCTAAACTGAAGGCATTACATTTATTTGGTTAAAATCGGACAAAATGTGTATAGTTTATATAAAGTTTGGGTAAATTATTATAAATAGGGCTATTTTGTGAAAAGAATATTTAAGGTTGATGCATTTTAAAGATAAGTACCTCCAAGTTGCGTGTAGGAGTAAAACTAATAGAAATAAAAATATTAAATTTTTTTAATGTAAAACCCAGTTTTGTTTATAAATTGATCAATAAACTTGAATCTTTCCAACTTCTATCTTACCTTCGGGAACAGGCACAGAATTTCTTCGTTTCAAGGTAAAGTTATTAGTGTTACCACATTTTTGTGGTATATTTGTTATCGATAGCAAATATTTTTACTCACTCAGTGGTTCCATCTCATCTCATCTGCGATTAGGAAGTGCATTGTAAATTGAAGTACTTACATATTTTAAAAAGAACGCGTGAATAAATATGCAACGAAAATTCGACGCTTTGCCGCTACTAACTACTTATTTACCCAATACTATATTACTTGAATAACAACAAAAATGTTAACCAAAACGCCGAACCGCTTCTTCAATTTCAAAAGCGGAGATGCTCCGAAAAATGTGTGTATACCGTACAGTATGTATGCATGTATGTATGTATATATGAACTAAACGGTGCTCAAAATACAATAATAAATACTTGCAATCCTTCCAAAACTAAATATTTAAAGTGAATTTGGCAAGTTGATTAATGAATTAACGAACGCAAACCTAAAATTGTACAAAAAGTCTCAAGAAAATAAATGATGTAGCATCCTTTTTCGTTATAAGCTTGTATGTATATACTTATATATGTATGTAATATGAGTGCATCACATGAATGCAGGAATCATCGGTAACGGATCAACGCAGGGCCATCTACGTAAAAAGAGCATAGATGAATTCAGAAAACCAAGGTTCTTAAACTTCTTAACATTTCTAATTTTGTCTCGCCATACTCCTAGTGTGAAATAATTTCGGGAGATGCTGTCAATGTCTGACAATAACAGGCATAATCATGCCCAAAGGCCATTCAAATTAACGAAATACAAATAAAAACTATATACTGGAAACCACTACTGGAAGTTGCAGTCTGGAAACCCAACTTGGGAACCCGTTTGGAAATACATATAAAATGAAGTGCCATCATCGTCTTGATCGAGAAGGGGGAAGCATTTTAAAAAAGCATTTAACTCAAGTTTCTTCCAAAAGAAATCATTCGACTTCCTTTTTACAAAATAATCAAAACATTAGCACTATTCAGTCTCCAGATGCTAAAAGACTTTTGCCAGCAACAAGAAGATCGCAGGATAGAATTGTTTTAAGAATGACATTATTAAGCATAGGTTGGCTTATTTTATTCACAATTAACTGGAAATTGACTCAGGCCGATCAAGGTATGTAAATGAAAATTTGTATTTAGTTGCTTAGTATTATAAATTCGATGTTTTGCAGTTGTTCTTCTGGATACAACTAGAGAAGCGACTTTGGAATGGACGAGATATCCTTATGGACCTCAAGCACAGACGCCAGGGGTAAATACATATTATTTAAACATTATTCCATTTCCCAGCATTGCGAACACACGTTCGTACGCTTTCTGGCTATAAAAATATCCTTATCCAGATTCCTGGACCATCCTTAAGTAAATCAAACATCTTTCTGATTCTACAATTTTAGTGGGTCGAAGAATCGTTTACGGACTTCGTGAAGGGCATTAATTGGCGTAGCTATGTAGTTTGTGATGTCGCCTATCACAATGTCAACAACTGGCTGTGGTCGCCTTTTATTGATCGTGGACCAGCAAACCGGCTATATATTGAGATACAATTCACAATACGAGATTGTTCTTTATTTCCAGGTAAACAAATTGCAATTCCCTCAATTAATAATACTTAATGCCTTAATCTTTTTAATTTTAAACAACCCAACACAAATACATTTAATTTTTTGTTAAAATTTTTATAGGAAATGCTTTATCGTGTAAGGAAACATTTAGTTTACTTTTCTACGAGTTTGATGCAGCCACCAGAGAGCCTCCTCCATGGCAAACCGATAGTTATCGACTAATTGCACGCATTGCGGCCGGAGAGGGTCGATTTAATCAAAATTCTGATGTAGACATTAATACGGAGGTCAAAAGTATAGCTGTAAATAAAAAGGGGGTTTATTTTGCGTTTCGCGACCAGGGCGCATGCATTAGTGTTCTCGCAGTAAAAGTTTATTATATCACTTGTCCCGCTGTCACCGAAAATTTTGCAAATTTCAATGAAACACCAACGGGAAAAGAAATCACTATAATTGAGAAGCAAAATGGAACTTGTGTGGAAAATGCTGAACCCTATGAAATGCCAACTTACTTGTGCAAAGGTGATGGAAAATGGACCATACTGACTGGTGGATGTCGATGTAAAGCTGGATATGAGCCGAATGATACGAATAAAACTTGTACAGGTTAGTATTTCTTATTATCCCTGTGTATAATAATCATACACTTTCAAAAGAAAACTGGAACAGGCCTGATTATTTATAAATCTAATACAAATCCGCGCTTAATTTCCATATCATTCTGTAAAAATCAATAAAACTACTAATGCTTATTTAAGACTCTTATTCATTCAAATAAACTAAATGCACGCTTGCTTTTCTTTAGTTTAATATTTAATTTATTTATTTAGTTTTTATAGATTTGATTTTAACTCAATTATTATTCAAATATATTTCTAGAATGTCCCCTTGGTACATTTAAATCGCCTGAAGTGCAAAAATGTACCCAATGTCCGCCCAATTCAAAGGCATTAAAGACAGGATCACCGTATTGTCAATGTATCCCAGGATACTATCGACATCCACGCGATGGCCGACATATGCCATGCTACAGTCCACCACCTGCTCCAACCAATCTCACATTGCTATTTGTGGATCAAACAAGTGCAATATTAGCTTGGAGTACTCCCACTCCCATCAAGAATGAATCATATTTGGGGGAACCAACAAAGACCCAAAAGTATCACAGTGATATAGTGTATAAAATACGATGCAATATGTGTAGCTCGAACGTTATGTATAATCCCGCATCGGATACATTCAACGAAACAAAAATAACGATAACAAATCTAGAACCAGTGACAACGTATACTGTTCAGATTCATGCAACAAAGAGTGTGACACTTGTCACTGAGCCACTGTCCCACTCCAACGAAACATCAAATATATCAAATGATTTTATTTTTAATAATATTTCGACGACGCAGAACATTCCTTCATTGGATTTAAATGAAATTAAAACGCAATATGCAGAAATTGTATTTACCACAGAGTCAGTTTTACTGTCTGCAGTCTTTAACTTACGTATCTTGACCATCTCTAGCAAGGATGCGGATCTTGAATGGGATAAACCAGTTCAAATTGATAATCCTCCACTGGAGTTTTATGAAGTTCGTTGGTTTCCCAAACTTGAACTCGATTCGATTAATAAAACAGCTTTAAATACAAAGGAAACAAAGGCTCATATCGAAGGACTTGTTGAAAATACCGAATATGGCTTTCAAGTTCGTTGTAAAACGTTAAATGGCTTTGGTTCTTATAGTAATATGATTTACGCCCAAACTTTACAAGCCGTTAGCTCAGGTAATTACCTTATATTATTATATTTTATGTACGTTTTCTGTTATAACATTTATTAATATAATATTATCCAATTCGACAGTCTACGATGACTCAGTGCAAATACGATTCATTGCCGGAGCCATTGTCACTGGAGTACTATTTTTAGTTATCTTTATTGTGGCTACGGTGTATTTTATGCGCTCAAAGCATCAGGATGAACTTGACAAGAAATCTACAAATCATTTGCCTTTGCCAATGGATTATGCTAGCAACGAAGGTGAGTGTGTGTTTTGTTAATATGTAATATTCGTAGTTTTCTTTGAATTCAGAAAAAATTCTGCTCTGTTACAATAATTTTAATTCCAGAACACAATGTATTTAGTATCGATTATAGTCGGCAATAAAGTACTTATTCTGGTGCATATTTTACTTGTGCAAAGTTTTTTCTTGTAATTGTGTGAATTACTTATATTAAAAGTTCATGTCAAAATGTTTATTATTACATTTTTAAATTATTTAAATAAAGTTCAATACATTAATATAAAAGTCGGTTCTCCGACTATAACTTAATTATAATTTAAAAAAAATGTTTATGGTTTTGCAATACAAAATATTTATTATTCATTTTCTTTATTTTTAGTTAATTCTATGGATACTACTCCAATTGTCAAAACCCTTCACTTAAACGGTATAATCTTTTGCTTACATTTTTATATAAATATTTTTTCTATATATCTATATGCTGATTAAGTTTTTGGTTGATGTTTTATATTTAAAGATTTTCTTTTAATTTCTAATATTTGTAGAAGTAAGGTTTTTGGTTAATTCCTATTAAGTATCCTCGTTAAGTCACATTTACATAAATATTTACTATGTTTTTCAATTTGTATAATTTAGATCTGATCTTTTAATGCTTAATGTTAAACTTGCCCTTTCTTACAGTGACAACACCTCTTTTTGGTAACAGCAGATGCTATATAGATCCTCACACATATGAAGATCCCAATCAGGCAATAAGAGAATTTGCAAGGGAAATCGATGCCAACTACATAACCATCGAAGCTATAATCGGTGGGTATATATATAATACATAGAATATATTGTATTATACGTATACATTAATATGATAAATTATTTTTCGACTTAAAGGCGGCGGAGAATTTGGAGACGTTTGCCGAGGCCGCTTAAAAATTCCACCTAATTTTGTTCAGGACATTGATGTCGCAATTAAGACCTTAAAACCAGGTAAGCGTAAACGGTGGTATAATAGAACTAAATGACTATAAATTATATTACATTAAATATATATAAATAATATTCATTAATAGTGTCATGACACAGGGCACAAGTTTTCATTAATGGGAGTTTTCATTAGAGGCTTGACATAGGATTTTACGTAAGTGCAAGCAAGACGACTATAC
>JAEIIF010020509.1:0-12983 GCA_018874455.1 Drosophila trapezifrons | reverse complement strand
TTATATGGAAATATTTTAAATTATAATAGTTATTAGCTAATTTATTTAATTTTCCCTCTCTGCAGTAATTTACTTACTCTTCGAGCTACGCAAAATGATTCAAGCCTAAATCAACGAATGGGAATGGAATTCAAGGAACGAACTAGGCTTGTTCGGTGTGCAAATCAATGGAATATTTTTTGATGGCTTTTCGGAATGATGCCGCCGGAATGAGGAACCTTAAATTGAGGCCTGCGTAGAGAGAGAGAGAGTCCTGGAGCCATTGCAATTTCCATACCCCCGAGTATCGAGTATCTTCCCCAGAGGCGCCTAAACACTCAGATAACCGATAATCGTCTCTCTCCTCCTGGCGACTCCTTGAGACTCATTCAGTTTCTGGCTGCAACTGGCCAGGGTCCAAGGAATCCAAGGAATTGAGACAATTATTTGCACATTGTGTACGCCAGAGACAAGTTCTGGTCGGAGCCATTCGCATGCGTGAGATGCAGCCGCCAGAAATTTGCGAAATTCATTAAATAAAAGTCGTGAAGCGGCTCCTTCGACTCCGCTTCTCCAGAGACCAGTCGTTCTTCCTCTGATTCTCCCCGAGAAACCGCGAAACTGTTGGAAAATATTTGACAAAACGCCACTTGCGAGATGCCGCCGAACGTTGACTTTTGTCCATTTTCGGATGCCAACCACGAAATGCGGTAGGTAGTTTTTTTCCAAGGAGGCTTAAAAAGCAGCAAGTTCAAGTTTGAATGTTTTTGCTTCAAAATGACAGATAGAATCTTAGGAACTTTGCTCTCAAATCAAGGCCAAAACCTGCAGTTCCTGCTTAGTTTTTGTTAGGCCAAACCACGCCCTTTCCATGTCCATTCCGGCCTGTTAATTGAATCTGTGTTTCTTTTTTTTTTTGGGTTCTACAGTCGGAATTCCTTAGCTTGAATTATCATAAACCATAAAAAATTGGGAGCAGGAAAGACTTTTATTTATGAGATTTTAGAAAGAGTTTCAAGTAAGTTTATATATATATTTATCAGAGAAATATATGATGGATAGAATAGTAAATGAAGCTAATAAATAAATCTCTTTAAATATATATATTAATGTATATTAATATCATAACCAAATTGTAGAAACAATTCCTGGAAAACACATCAAAAATTCAAATAAAAATCAATTCCCCAAAAGTCGCAAAACGCTTTGTAAATCTTTAAAAATTTTGTAAATGAATTCCTTTAAATTCGGCCAACAGCCGTTTGGGTTAGAGAAGTTGCCCTGTGGCTTAGCGCGTGTTTCGGCCTTGAGCCGGAAGTCTGGGCCCGGTCTGGACCATCGCGTCGCTCCGGGTATTAGACACGTTGCATGTTTATGCAAATGCCCGGCTGTCTGGGAGTTGGAACTGGAACTGGAGTGCCTGCTGCTGCCCCACGGGGCGCGAAAGGCACACTCTTGTCTACGACCTGCCCCGGCAATTAGCCAGAGTTTCGGCTCATTTCGGCCATTAAGGTGTTGGCCCAACACACTTGCCCCCGGGCAGCAGCTGCCTTCCTCCTTCGCTCCAGCTAGAATTTCCAATAAGTCAAAAATCTAAAAACATTTGGAACTCTTGTCGAGGGAAAATATAAAATTACAAAAAGGCTAAATTATGTATTGTCGGAGGACGAGGGTCAAGCGACGGCTGCATTTGCGCTGCATTTCCTGGCCAAAAAGCAAAAGGGGGCAGCCGGTCGGTTGCTGAGTTGAGAATTGCGAATGGAAACTGCGAAATTCATGCGCATGTTTGTGCCTCATTTTTGGACATTTTGTATTTTTGCAACGACGACGACATCGGGGCCAAAAGTTGCGTTGCGTTTTGTGCGAACAGCAGGCACTTGACTGCCCTGTCCTCCACTCTCCACTGTCCATTCCACTCCTTTCCTAACCCCTTGGAACCCAGGCCATTCCAACTCCTGGCCATTCGCCCCTCGTTCGGTCGATTCCATTCCCAGCTCCAGTTCCGAGGCGCATCCGTGTCGCATCCCATGTCGGACACAACGCATAGATATGTGAGCCAAAGCCACAAAACACTGGAAAAAATGGTTTCAATGAATGTATAAAATAAAGAATATTTATCTTTTAAAAACAGGAGAGTTTTTTAAGCTATAAATTGCTTGTGTCTTATTTTTATATATTTTATAAACGTTTTTTTAATATTTTTTTTTAAAGTTTCAGTCTCTCTTGTTTCTATCTTGCCTAGACATATGAGCCAAAGCCACAAAACACTGGAAAAAATGGTTTTAATGAATGTAGAAAATAAAGATTATTTATTCTGGAAGAACAGAAAATATTTCTGAGCCATACATAAATTATATACCATTTGTATTTATTTAATAAACCCTTTTTAATAATATATATTAGGTTTTCATCTTTCTAGTATGTGTCTCGGCTTCTGTTTCTAGTACTTCCTCAATTTTTCCTTATAAATACCCATTTTTTCGAGTGTATTTATCCTGGAAGTACAGGGGATACATTGCTAAACCATAAATAAATATTATACCATTTTTATTTATTTAAAAAACCTTTTAAATAATATATTTTACGCTTTAATCATGTTTGTATCTATCTTGCCTTCCGTTGGACCTATTTCCTTAATTTTTTCCTTATAAATACCTTATAAATACCCAGTTTTTTCCGAGTGTAATTATTTTGGAGTACAGCATACGTTGCTGAACCATAAATAAAAATTATACCGTTTATATTTATTTAATAATCCTCTTTAATAATATATTTTAAGTATCAATCTCTCTTGTATCTATCTAGCCTTCTTTTAGACCTATTTCCTCCATTTTTCCTTATAAACACCTAGTTTTTTCGAGTGTATCCTCTCATATTATGCATATGTACACATGTACAGTATAAACTCATTCAATGTATTTGGCTGTTTATCTGTTTGCTTGCTTGCTTTGGCTCGCTTGTTTGTTTGCGCTTAGCGCGCACATCGCGCATCGCACATCGTTTTCAAAAATCGAAATTGAAATATGAGCCCCCAGAGGGAAGGGGCTAGCTGTTGCTATTCTCGTTGTTTATGCCAAATATTTTTTTATCTAAAACAGAGGCAAGTGAGCAGAAATACCAAAAGAGGATATCGGCGAAGGATACAACAAGCGGCCACGCTCCGCGGGATCGAGTTTCACCTCGTCCTCTGTCCCGGGTCACACACAGACTCTTCCTCCATATCAAGCATTGATTTTCTGGCATTTTATGCGGCCTTTTAAATTAATTTTAATATCTCGCTGGGCCAACAACGACACAGACAATGGAAAGAAAACGTTTTAACGTTTTAACGTTTTAACATTTTTATAAATGCATCATTACAGGCGCTTTTATTGACGAGCTGTGGGCAGAACGGGCCTCGTGTGGATTACTGATTTATGGCACTCGACTATTCATTAAGGGCCCGAATTTTAAGCATTGATTTTATTTGATTTTAATAGCCATCTCCAGTCGGCGCTCCGCCCGGCTATTTATCTGCCGCGGACGCAAATAAATCGGCTGTAAAATGGTCAACTGATGGCTCTCCGTTGGTGGACAAAAGCGCCGCGCTAACGCCGTCATCGGGATCGGAGGAACGGGCTGGATATCTGACTCGGGACGCGGCCCTCCATCATCCGGGGCAAGGCGACGCCCCATCGGTCAGGCCATAAATTTGTGCAATTAAAAATTATGGTGAGTTTTTACCGTTGATATCAAAAGAGAGTCAGAGCCGGAGCGCCGCGGCGGAAAACCCAATCCCCAAACCCAATAGCAGTCTGGAAAACCCACTGGCCCAGCTGGGCAATGGAAATTTATGGCCGCGGGGCCCTGGCAGGCTCGTAGATGATGCATTTTGCCTAGCGACTTGCTTGGGCAAATAAATCAGAAATCAGAAAACCGAAATCAAAGTTAAACGATTCTCGTACCAGGGCCATAAACTCTAGGCACCGAAAGAAAAGTCTATTAGATATTATGAGAGACTTGCTGATTTTTTATAAGAATTTACACCATGTCTTAGGGATATTTCAAAGCCAAGAAGCAGCTCTTAAAGAAGGAAGCCAGGTCATACTCCTGAGTATCCTATGCTGACAAACTTTTGGCCTGAGAAGCAATAGTTTGCCGGAAAACCCACTTGGGAATTATAGAGCAAATTAAGCTGTAAGTTGAGAGATACAGTAGAAGTCCCTTGTGTGCTTGGGACTTTCTTATATTTAGTTTCCTGATTCCAAATCCTTGTATCTTCATTTAAAAGCAATTCCTGCCTTATATTCTCTCTCTTATACTTAATATCAATAATTAATATTTCTATCCAAAATATATGTGGGATATATTTTTTCCTCTGCATCCTGATCTATGGAAATATATCTCCTGGCCTGAAGCATCGTAAAAAACGCAAGTGTTAGTCAGGTGGAACGCTCCCCCGCGGAGCCAAGTGTCACTCAGAGGCGAAGAGACCCGTAGTCGCGCCGGGAAATGCTCATTCAAACTTTTATTTATTTATTTATTATTTTTTCGAGGCATAAATCAAAACTCAATTTTTATGCCGATTGTAAACGGAGCAGGCTTGAAATTTTAATTAGCAATTCCGTTGAATTGAAATATTTAAATCAGTGGGGTGCCGCCGCCGACGCCCACCAGTTGAGTTTTTTTTTTTTTTTTGTCATAAAATAATTAGACCGCACGCAGTGCAGGCAACGAGGGGGACTGAGAGTGGGTCTGGGGATTGATTTCTTGGGGCTGAACGGGTTGGTGCCGATAAGCCTATTAAATCGTGACATTCTTCATGGCTCAATCGTAAATCATATCGTATGCAGCGTACATAGATCAATGTGCGTCGATTGTTCGACTGTTTCGATGGCTCGAGTGCGTGTTCGATTTTTAACGACCGCGGCGACGTGCTTGGCATTTGAATGTCTCTCGTCTCGAGCTGCAGTCGAGATTATGTATAGCTGCAATGCATAATTATTCCCTGTAGGGATAATCGGATGGGCAGGGCATATCTGCTGATAGCAGAGCATGTCCGTAGTTCCTGGGAATTTTCCAGGGGGGGTTTTATGAGAAGGAATGTAAGAAATATAAGAAATATTAAGGAATGATATTATTTTAGCTGCTTTTCAGACTTGGTTTTTATTTTATTTATTTTTTAGTATATTAAGCAGCTAAGATTATTTTAAATTCCATGTTTCCTAAGTCTTGTTTCAAATTAAGATACAATACTTTTATCTCAAAATATCCCCCTGAGATTTCTAAACAATCCTAACTACCCTTAATAATTTCCTCGCCCATGTGACTTTACTTACAGTAATTAACAAAATTAATGACTTGCCCAGTAATACCCATTCGATGATATCTCCCCTAGTGATATTTGACCACGAAAAGTGTTCATTTTTTATCAAGAAAATCCCACAATCTGCCCGGGAGTCCGCTCACGCACACTTTGCCCCCGTCCAGGCTCGGATTCCCAACCATATCCAAATCTCGTATGCCCAATTCCGAATGTCACAGCGCTGACACTCACTTGACAGCTAACAACCAGACGATAAATCGATTGAATATTACCAACAGCCCCCGAGAAGATTAATTTATATTTTCGAGAGGCAAACACGATGAGCATTAAGATCAAATTACGCGATAGCTGGCGATACATCCGATGGATTGGGACACCGCCCAGAATTTTGGAGAGTGTCCAGGAATGCAGAGGCAATGGCCCCCGAAAAAAAAAATATACCATACAAATATAGTGTATAAGTATATATGGAAAACCTATCAACACACGGCGATCGACAAATTGAAAAGCGCCTCGCTCTTGCGACGTGCGGTGAAAAATGATTTTCCCTAATGATCGCCAGCCCGAGATTGGCAACCGTCGAGATCAAGAGGCCAAATATGAAGGAGAATCCAATGAAAAATAACGAGCAGCCTGAAATATATAACTAAACATAAAATCGAAATGGCAAACCGTTAATACGAAAAGCAGGCTTTCGGTTTGGAGGGGATAGTGGAGACCAGGACGAGGATCCAGAGCAGGCAACATATGGCCAGAGAGATACTCAATTCGCGTATGTGAAAACGCAGCAAACTCTGCGCGATTGAAATCAAACGCCCACTTGGAACTTGAACTCGAGCTAGGCCATGGAAATTCATTGCAATTTGCATAAACCAGGCTTTTGGGGAGAGCGGAGCCACAAAAAAAAAAACTGCAGAAAGAAACACTGACAATTGACAACGGCAACTGCAGCAGCAGCAACAACAGCAGCAACTGCAGCAGCAACGGCAACTGCAGCAGCAGCAGCAACGGCAACAACGGCAACAACAGCAACAGTTGGCTGCTCATGCCCAGCGAAATTGTCAATTCGGCAACATGTTACTGCTTTTCTGGCTGCCAGTCGCCAGTTGCAAGTTGCAAGTTGCAAGTTCCCAAGTTGCCAGTTGCCATGGTCAAGTGCAGAAACAGGTTGCAACTTCCTCGCTGCAACGGCAGCTCTGATTCCGAATGCACACAACAAAAATACGTGCTTTGTTACTTGTATTATTATATAATTAATATATTATTTATGATTGCTTCATGTATTTAAATATGAAATTAAAATTAAACTTTTCCTCAAACTCCTTCGCTGAAGTTTCTTATTTATTCTATTAGTTTTAAGGTTTTATAGAAATAAATAGGACCAGAACATTATTCTTTTTAGTATATCTTTGTTGTTTAAGTATTTATTATTTATAAATTTAAACTTATTGCTCCAATTTCAATTTATATTCAGGAAATAAATCCATTTTATTTAAAAGTAGACACTAGCAGCAGTATAATATAATTATTGTAGGACGGCAAGTTTTAAGAACTTGATTTGTGCTTTAAGTTTCAGGTTTATGTTTATTATTTAATATATTTAAGCCATATTTAAGACATAAAATATTTAAAATAAGTAAGACTGTTTCAATATATTTTCTTAGATAAATAAAACAATTTTTTTGCCAAGCTAATATTATGTTTTGAGCTGTATGTAAGTAAAATATATGACTCTGAAGCTTAAGTGTTTGACTTTATGTTTTAAAGGGTTTTATAAAGGCTATAAGTGTGACTTTTTGTTAGTAAAAATTCAAATTAAATAGCTCTTACAATTTCCTACCTTTTAAGTGCAAAATCTTCCTGTAAATCCTATAAAATATTTTTTGCCGTGCACTTGCAGTTCCTGCTGCTCGCTGCTGTTAGATGGCCTCGTGCAGATTGCTGTCGCTGGCCGAGACGCCTGAAATTTGTAGCAGTCAGCGGACCTGGCCGGGTAATTGTTGGCAACAGAGCAGCAGAGGGGCAGCAGAGGAGCAACAGAGGAGCATCATAGGAGCAACAGAGGAGCAACAGAGGAGCAGAGGAGCAATGCAACAGTGCCACAGTGCAATGGCTCTCCCCAGCCGGCAACATGTTGCCGCCGTTAGCCGTTTGTCGATTGTTTTGATAGTCAGAGACTGATGATGACCATCAAAATGATGCATTCGTACACCCATGAGTTTTGACGTGAAATCAAAGTCGTCGTCGCCTGGGCATAAATTTTGTGGGAACGAACACGTATCCAGGGAAGGAGGAGCCTTCGACTGGCCAGAGATGAATGCCCAAGTCAATGGCTGCGACTGCGACTGCGACTGCGACTGCGAGATTCATGCAATTGCCGGCCGGAAGCGATGATCTTGTTAATTTGATAGCCTTGCCGATGCCTAACCGCCAATATATCATCATTAGAAATTTGTGAGTTTTCAACGCATTCGCACACGTCCCCTCATAATGACCAGGGAGTGTTCCAAGAGCTACTAAGAGTGTTCCAGCTACTACGAGAGCTCCAACAGCTACAACGATTGCTCCTAGAGGTTCTAGAGCTCTGACTGCTCCTCTAGAGCTCTGTGTGCTCCATGGGGCGGAGTCCACTGTTGGCCTAGATTCTCAAGAGTTACAGTTACACGACTCCTACTCGGCGGAGTGGCAATTAACACTCGGACGGCAACAAATCAATTTTGCTCGCTCTTTCCGCCACATGTTGCAGGAAGATGCGTACCGAATCGATTTGACTGCGATGCACTGCACCCACTGCACTCGGCCGGTTGCAACTGCAATAATTGCTCCAGTTTGGAGCCCAACAAATTGGCTGTGGGAGAGGAGGTGGAGACGTGCCTCTCTAGTCCGGCTCCTTGGCATTCCTTCTCCTCTTGCTCCTCCTTCTCCTCCTTGGAGGCAGACAGCAGACGCCTTGCGCATACGAAATGAGACAGCCGCCGACGGGAGGATGTGGAGCTGGTGAGCTGGTGAGGATCTCGGTTGAGGACGGGACCTCAATGAAGAGGTTTTCCGCTGCCAGTCGCCGGCCATTCCTCTTCTTCACTTCTCTTGCTGGCTTTTCCTGGGTTTTTTGTTAGTGTTTGCTTTGTTTTTTTTTTTTGTGGTGTGTATGGTGTGTGGCGTCGTCCATTTCCATGCTCAATTTTCCAATGTTTCCTGTGACCGCCGAACAACCTGGCGACGACAGCGGCACAGGCCTCGGAATGCGTTGCAAGCTGCAAACAATTGCGATTATCGAACGTGGCAGGGGCACTCTCTTAAGGAAAAGGGTATATGTAGAGTCTCAAGAGGTTTGTTATTTTATAAGAAAATATTTAGAAATTAAAAGCAAATATTTCCAAGAAATTTGATTTATTTTGAAGCTTCAGAAATCATTTAATTCTCTGCTAAACTTTTTAATATATAAATATGTTCACAGGATACTGACATAAATTTTTATTAAATAAAAAGAAATCTGGCAAAAATTCCCCTGTTACCCATTTTTAACTTAACTATATTTCTGTAAAGAAATATGATTTTAAAGTAAAATGTTTTATGTAAATATCTTAAAAGGTTTGTTACTTTAAAGAAAAATATTTAGAAATTAAAAAACATTTATTTAGAGGAAATTTTACCTTTTCTGAAGCCAAGAAACCCTTTAATTCTCCCTCATTTTTAAAGGTACTTAAGTCTGATTAGCTTTTTAATATAATAATAAGTTTATAGGATAGTGATATTAATTTAAATTATATAAAACATAATCAGGAAAATATTTCTGTAAGAAACTAGGATTTCAAAGTATAATATTATATACAAATAAACAATAGAGCATCTAAATATTTATCAACAGAAATGTATGATTTTCCCAGACCCCGTAACCTGGGTCGATGCATTCTATGGCCATCTCTCCGTTCGTTTCCCTCCTTGTATTTATGTTTTTGGCCTGGCCTGGTCGCTCCTTTGTGTATTTCGCGGAGCAACGCGATATAAATTGCAGATTTCTAACGCAATTTTCATAGCTGCATCCTCGCCGCCGCCGCCGCTGCGACTTTGACAACGTGGCCATTGTTGTTGCTGTGGCAGCCAGCAATTGGTTCTGGCTTGTTGCAAATTTCAGACATTTCCACTCGCAATGCCCCAGCATTCAACCCGCTCTCAGGGGGATTTTCTATAATTTTTGGTTATGATAATTCCAAGTTGCAGCAACAATTGTAGATGGGCGACGTCTATCTGTGGGATCTGACCTAGATTTTAAGCTATTTTTTTTAGAGATGCGAGGCTGCTTCAGGAGTCTTTGCCAATAACCTTTAAATAAAAGAATTCATTGAATTTATTTATAATTTATAAGCAAGATACAAAGCTAAAAATGTAGTTTGAACTTGGATCCCTATCTTATTTATCTCATAAAAGCCTAATGGCTTTAGAACGATGCTTATCTTGTGAGAAAAAAATATCTCCAGGCCTCATAAATTATTTCTACATAAATAAATAAATATTTCCATCATCAATTCTTGGTTTTTTCCTTTCCTATAATATTTATTTCCACTCATAATACCGTCCGTCATCGGATTACTTAACACATCTGAGAGACAAACAATTACCGGCCAGTCATGTCCGTCTCAATTAGCATATCGCGGCTAGCCATCCTACAAATCCTTTCTGCCCCGTCAATCCATCTCTCACATATGCCAGGCAGCTCACCTGCAGTCCCGGGCCACCATCTGTTGGCCATATCTTGTGCTTTTTATGGCAGAACACCTCCTAACTGCGCACTTAAGCGGGAGTTACGACCCAGGACTCGGAGGCCCCGTGCCTGTCTTGCATAACATTTCCTTCATCGGAGACGAGACTCAGAGGCTCGCACACGCCCACGTTAATATTAATTGGCCATATAATGCCGGTGAAAAAGACAGCCCGGAAGGGGGGTAGTAGGAGCCGAGACAGGCGACAAGACAGAATGACAAAATGCAATAACAAATATAATACACAATGTTCAATAATCGCCGATTGTCATTGGCATTGTTTTGCCTCTCCGGACATCTGACGGTGACGGGGCTGCCTTATGACTGCGGCGGGTGGCTTTGTAACTGTCTGCGGTTTCTGGCCAAAGCTCGTGCCTGGCAAGCCAAGTTAACCGCCACCCACCGAACGGGCACCCGCTGCATGGGAAGAAAATATAGGGAATCTTTCAGAAAAATCAAGTCTTATGCAGATTTTTATTTAAACAAGCTTTTAAGGGAACTGTTACTTCAAAACAATTTTTATTATATTTAGTAATATATTTAGTAATATATTTATATTTTACATTTAATTGTTTAGTTTTGATTTAAAAAAATATTAACCAATTTATCTTTTAGAAAAGTGTACAGGAAAAAATCCTTCAGAGCTATACTTATTATTCCAGAAAGAAATAGCTTGAGAGCAGTGGTGCCCAAAGCCCTGACTCGCGAGTCAGCATATTTCTCTGCGTGGTCTCTGCCAAAATCTGTCAAAATTCTCTGGCTAAATCTAACTTTCTTTAAGAGTTAAATAGCTATTTTCAAGTTATGGATACTTTTAAGCTAATATTACAAAAATTTTTAGCTAAGTTTATCTCATCTATCTAGCAATTTCTTCATATTTCTCTGCCTGGCCTCTACCAACACACGCACAGTATGCACATGCAGTTAAATTGTAATTCTCTGGCTAAATCTAACTTATTTTTTAAGTTAAATAGCTATTTTTTCCCGGATATTATTAAGGAAATATTAGAAAAATGTTTAGCTATTTTTATTTCATATCTAGCCATTTCTTAAGCCCACAAATTAAATTCTAATAATTCTAAAGGGACTTTAACAACAATTACGAGTTTATTCCAGCTAATAATTAGTGTATTTCTATAATATTCGCTTTCAAAAAAAATTTTCTTAAATGCCAGGACACATTTTTATAGTAGAGAAAAATAGTTAAAGATATACAATTCATTTTATTAAAGTTACTTAATTTTTCAGTGCAACAGCCTGGCAAAATGTATTTCTTTTGACGGCGACTGACAGCCACTGTCATTTTATTAAATATGGTTTTCTTGATTTGCCAGCTCCGCCACCGCAGCACCGCCACCGCCAGCACCTTCCCCCCCACCTAACCCCCGGCAGGAGCGGGGCGAACCGTCGCCTTTTATCAGTGTTCAAAATCCCGTTGTCGTTGTCAGCGCCAACAAGTTATGCGGTGCGGCGGGCGATTAACGGACATCGGCGTGGGTCGCCACTGCTGCTGGTGATTTCTGGCGGGGAGCTTGAGGTGGAGGGTGGAGGGTGGAGGTGGAGCTGGTGCTGCTGCTCCCACCGGTGGCCACCGCAACAGGTGTTTCCATTTCGCCTCCTTGCGGGCTGTGTCACGTAGCGCCGGCTGTCAGGAGCAGCTTGTAATTGCGGTGGCCAGCCTTTTGGTATTCCAATGTGCGGCACATGGCTCGATGGCTGGGAGGATATGGGATGGATGGCCAAAAGCCCAGGAGCGAGTGCGATGTGAGCCACCGGAATGTTAATGCCCGAGTCCCGTCCTGCATCGAGCAGGTGTCCGCTTGCCATCGGAGCGAATTATGAACTATTACGGGTCGTTAGTTCCGTATGAGAGGCGATTAACCTGATGGCGAATAATACTGATAATTAACCGGCGAACATTCGCTCTAATTCGCCATAACCAGTGGGCCAGGCCAGGCCAGGCTAGGCCTGCACCGAGAGCCTGCAATTAATCTGGCCAAGTCTTTGACCGCGCAGAGTGCAGCTCGCCCCACGCCGCACTTTCAATCAAATCGGAATCGAATCCCCGGATCCTTTGGCATCTCTCGACAAGACCCACTCAATGGACTCTGCTCTCCCCAGTCCACACTCCCCAATCAGTGCTAAACACATTGGCATTTCGCTAAATGAGTGTGGGTACATAACTCAGGGCCCAACAATGCCGCTTTCAGGCCGCGGCGGTTGCACTAATTGCGCTAATAATGGGGATTACCTCATACAAGTAAGTCTGAGTACGAGGCTCGAAGTTGGCGAGGAAACCTAGCGAAAGGTAGGCAAAATCGAGTAGAGTTTTCCAAACTAAAATGCACTTGGGAAAATATTTAAAATCCATTATTTAAGGAAGCCTTTCCTCATAATCTTTAAGCTATGAACCTGGGTAAGCATTTTTTTTATCAAAATATATACAAGTTTATAAATATTTGCTCAATATATTATTTAATATTTCTATTTAGTATTAAAGTCAAGGACAAACCTTTCTTACAAATATTTCAAAACAATTATTAAAGGTGACCTGTTACGAAACCTTTCCTCATAATCCTTAAGCCATGAACCTGTAAAGGTAAGCTTTTCTTATTATATCAAAATATATACAAGTATGTAATTATATTTATATATATAAATAAATAAAATATGATGTATTATTTTTTATTAGTATTAAAGTCAAGGATAAACCTTTCTTAAAAATATTTCAAAACAATTATTAAAGGTGTCTTTTGACGAAGCCTTTCCTCATAATCTTTAAGCCATGAACCTATAAAGGTAAGTCTTTGTTTATAATATCCAAATATATACAAGTTTATAAATATTTGCTCAAAATATTATTTAATATTTTTAATTAGGTTTAAAGTCAAGGATAAACCTTTCCTAAAAATATTTCAAATCAATTATTTAAGGTGTCC
>JAEIIF010020490.1:0-22098 GCA_018874455.1 Drosophila trapezifrons | reverse complement strand
GGTGCTGTCGTCCGTCAGGAGTTCATGCAGGGTAAGGGGAATGTCATCCGTCGCATGTTCGCGGATATCGATGCTGATTACTATATCCTCGTGGATGGGGATGCGACATATGAGGCTGCTGCTGCACCTCGCATGCTTAAGGAGGCCATCGACAACCATTTCGATATGGTGACGGGACTGAGGGTGACGGATCGGAAGGCTGCCTATCGGCCCGGCCATGTTCTCGGGAACAAGGTTCTGACGTCACTGGTCCAGCATTTTTTCGGGCGTGCAACGGATGACATGTTATCTGGCTATCGGGTGTTTTCACGCCGGTTTGTGAAATCTTTTCCTGCTGCGTCATCGGGTTTTGAAACTGAGACGGAATTTACAGTGCATGCGCTTCAGCTCAGCATGCCGATCAGTGAAATTCCGACCAGATATATTGAACGTCCTGAAGGTTCGACCTCAAAATTGAATACCTGGAGTGATGGTGTCAGAATTCTGACGACGATTATTCAATTGGTTAAGCAGGAGCGCCCTCTATTGTTCTTTACGATTATTGCCTTGTTTCTGGCATTTGTGGGTGTCGTTCTTGGAGTGCCGGTGGTGGCGGATTATATGCGATCCGGGTTTGTCCCCCGATTGCCAACTGCTGTTCTCGCAACGGGATGTGAAATATTGGCCGCCCTGTCACTGGTTTGTGGCCTGATCTTGGATAGCGTGGCTGCAGGCCGTTTGGAAGTAAAGCGTTTGGCTTATATTTCATGTGGCTGCTTTAATGTGGAATGAATAAATTTTTATGGTTCTATACTAAGAAATTGCCTTCGTTCTGTAATGCTGTTTTGTCTCGATACTATGTCATGTGATTTGTGGGTGTTTTGTGGTGGTTCGTAAAAGTTTTTTCTTCCCTTTGGCGTATATAGTATTTGCTTTGGTGGCAGTTTCAGCAAGTATCTTGCTTACCCCTCCCGGGCAGGTTGTCGATGAGATGCCCCATTTTGCTCGGGCTGCATTTCTTGCAGAAGGAGGTGTCGTAGGACATCGGCTTTCGCCAGTTGCCAGCGGGGGACTTTTGCCCTGCAATTTCAACTTGGTATATCTGGATTTCGAGAGACCGCCTTCGAAGAGAATTGAGCCGGGACAGCCTAACACATTTACCGATAGGCCCTGGAATGAGGAACTCTGTTTCGTCGGATTTCCCAATACGGTTATCTATGCTCCATTCACTTATATACCTGCGGCGTTGACGATATGGGGAGTGCGACATACCCATATGACGATAATTCAGACAAGCTATGTAGTCAGAATTATGAATGGGTTTATTTCAGTTTTACTTTGTGCCGCAGGAATTGCATTGGCGCGGCGTGGTGTTCTGTTTCTAACGGCCATTGCCAGCATGCCTATGACCATAGCTTTGGCTGGTTCCTGTTCGCAGGATGGTATTCTGATAGGGCTCGCGGTTCTGGTTGCGGGTATTCTCACGCGTCTTGATCGTTTTACCGGGATCAGCCTGAAAAACTGGGTTTTCCTAAGCATCTTTTTCGCCATATTTGCAGTTAGTAAGCCGCCCCTTCTTATGTGCTCGCTGATTCCGGCTGTGTTTATGCTGAGAAGAAACAAGCTTATGGCTCTGCTGCCTGCCATCCTTGGTTTGATATCTGTAATGACCTGGAGCCGCATTGCCATAAAGCCAATTAAAATACAGTTTCTTCCTGATATGGGAGTGTCAGATGGTGAGCAGATTCACTGGATCATGACGCATGTTCTATCTGTGCCGACTCTTATATTTCATACAGTGGAAAAGAATTTTTTTGGTTATGTCGAAGGGGGAGTTGGAGTTCTGGGTTGGCTTGATGTGCCTCTTCCATATTTTTATTACTATCTAACTTCTTTCCTGTTTTTTTGCATTTTTATTGGCTCCTTTTTCCCTTTCCCAAATAGGGAGGTTGTACCTCAGGAGAAAATTGTCTCGATCACGACGCTTCTTTCTACTGTGGCGGCTTCATGTCTCGTTTTTCTGGCGCTGTATGTAATCTGGACTAAAGTAGGTGCTTCGGTCGTGGACGGTGTTCAGGGGCGTTATTTCTTGCCCATAGTTCCGTTTCTTGCCCTTACATTTCCTAAATTGAAGCAATGGGCACCGATAACTCCATCTTCTACCTTGAATCGGATAGTGATTATCGGGTTTGGTGCTTATTGGATTGTGGATGCATTAACGATCATGAACGTGTTGTATGTGAGATACTGGTGAAGAATTTCATCACACAGACTCTCTGTTGAAATAGAAAAGAGCCTGAAGTCTGGTTGGGACGACTGGTTCCCCGCAACAAAATGCGGAGAACCAGCAATGGACGAATTAGATTATTTTACGCACGGATAATCCGTATAACCTTCCGCGCCCTGACTGTACCATGTGCGGATATCGTCCTTGTTTAGCGGCAGATTATCTTCAAGACGACGCACCAGATCCGGATTGGCGAGGAATGGTCGTCCGAACGCAATGGCGTCTGCGACGCCGGTCGCGACCGTTTCGATCGCCTCATCCCGCGTGTAGTCCTGATTCAGGACCAGCGGCTTCCTGAAGACTTCACGGATCGGACCATGCAGCTTGGGCTGATCGGTCTTGCCGAATGTGCCGTTGGGACCCGGTTCGCGTAGTTCAAGGAAAGCGATGTCGAGGTCATTCAGCAGCTTCGCCGCCGGCACAAAAACCTGCTCGGGATGACTGTCTATGCAGCCTTGCGTATCGCCATTGGGCGACAGCCGTACTGACGTTTTGTCCGCGCCGATTGTGGCGATCACCCGCTCCGTGACTTCACGCAGGAAGCGGATGCGGTTTTCCGGTGAGCCGCCATATTCATCGGAGCGATGATTGGTGCCGTCACGCAGGAATTCGTCAATCAGATAGCCGTTGGCGGCATGAATCTGCACGCCGTCAAATCCTGCCTGAAGAGCATTGCGGGCGGCATTTTCATAGTCGTTCAGGATACGGGCGATGTCCTCCCTGGTGAGAGGACGGGCGACTTCGGGCGCCTGCTTGCCGTCATAGGTATGGAGCGCTTCAGGCGCTTTTGTCGCCGAGCAGGAAACGGGCTGCTGTCCCGTCACGCTGGAATGCACCATGCGACCCATGTGCCAGAGCTGGGCCACGATCTTTCCGCCCTTGGCATGGACTGCGGCGGTAATCGGCTTCCAGGCTTCCACCTGCTCCAGAGACCACAGGCCCGGCGCGTATGGCCAGCCAAGACCCTCCCGACTGATCCCGGTCGCCTCGGAGATGATCAGACCGGCGTCAGCCCGCTGCGCGTAATATTCGACCATGATGGGAGTGGGGACATGCTGACGGGTGCCTCGGGCGCGTGTCAGCGGCGCCATAAGAATTCTGTTTTTGGCGTAAATGCTTCCCAGTTCAATCGGCTCAAACAGGCTGGTCATGACGTCCCCTTTCTTCAAAACTCTATCTGAGTGAAGTGGGACGCCTGATATCGATTGCAATGGGTGATTAAATTCATATTTAATAATATTCTTAATTATTATAGAAAAATCAATCAGTTAGTAAGGAAACTTTTTCGTTTCCTTTTTATCTGATATCGATGGATTACTGTGGGATTTTGTTTTTTCATCTTTCTTGCCGATTGTCGTGCTGCGCACGAAAATCCGCCCCTGCCTGTAAAAAATCCACACATGATGGGCTGCGAACCAGTCGGAGCCGAGCAGCATATCGACGGACTGTTCGGACACAGGGGAGACGGTCAGCACCGGATTGTGCTCGGTTTCCTGTCCGATGGTCAGACTGTGAAACTTATGCCACCGATAGACCGACTCTTTTCCGTCCACACCGGCCGTCGTGCCTCCGGGGTCTGTTGCAAGCTGGTCTTCTGTCAGGCCCATCCCCTCCGCTGCGCGGCGGGAGAGAATGCGGGAGCGCGCCCCGCTGTCGAGCAGAGCCGTCAGATCATGACCGTCCAGTTGAACATGAAGAAGGATGCGATGTCCTCGCTCCTCTGCTTCCAGACTTTGCCACTGGACACCGGGCAGGGAGGGTGGCTCCAGAGAGCAGGCATCCGTCTTGCGACCCGGCGCATTCCACATGGCCAGACGTCCATGCGGCGTGTCAATCTCCAGAACATCCTGCGCCAGCACATTGCCGCCAAGAAGTCCTTCGACAGGAGGCGTGATATTTGGCCGACTTGGCAGAAAACCAAGCGGCATGGAAATCGGTCCGAACCCGGTGCTGCCCACCTGCAGGCTGGGAATGATCACATTGGGAACCACTCCACCGGAACCACCTGTTCCGCTGACATGGGTCAGCGCGTTCGGGTCTTCAGGCAGTTTCATGAACCGTGCAAACCACGGCGAAATCAGGCTGCCTTCCGATCCGGTATCGACAATGAAGCTGACAGTCCGCCCGGCAACCGTCACAGGCGCCGACAGAAACCCCAGATCATTCCGTAAAGGAGCTTCCATGATTGGAGTCAGTAGGCAGGGCGCAGCAAGGGCCGCTGACACTGTCAGAGTCTGTAAAACAAGGCCTGTCAGGAGAGAGCGGAGGCGCGTCATGCTCAGTCCAGATGCTCCGCGAAGCGATCCGTGGCGTCCAGAAGCGCAGACAAAATACCCGGTTCGGACAACGCATGCCCGGCATCGTCAATCAGTTTGAAATCCGCTTCAGGCCATGCCTTGTGCAGATCCCATGCGGTCCGCACTGGCGTGGCGATATCGTAGCGTCCCTGCACGATGACAGTGGGAATCTGACGGATACGGTCCACGTCGCGGATCAGTTGGCCCTCCGCCAGCCAGCCTGCATTGACGAAGTAATGGTTCTCGATGCGGGAGAAAGCGAGTGCATAGACCGGGTCTTCATGCTGCTTCACCATGTTCGGATCAGGCAGCAGGGTAAGGGTTGATCCTTCCCAGACAGACCAGGCGATCGCCGCTTTTTCACGCTCGACCGGATCGTCGCCGGTCAGACGACGGTTATAGGCCGCCATGAGATCACCGCGTTCGTCTTCGGGAATGGGAGCGAGAAACGCATCCCACTTGTCCGGATAAAGCCATGCGCCGCCGCCCTGATAATACCAGAGCAGTTCCTCCCGTCGCAGCGTGAAGATGCCCCGCAGCGCCATCGCTTTCACCCGTTCGGGATGCGTCTCCGCATAGGCCAGCGCCAGTGTCGATCCCCATGAGCCACCAAAGACCACCCATTGCTCGACACCGATCATCTCCCGCAGTCGTTCGATATCGGCGACCAGATGCCAGGTCGTGTTGTTCTCAAGGGAAGCGTGCGGCGTCGAGCGTCCACAACCGCGCTGGTCGAACAGCAGGATGTCGTAACGCGCTGGATCGAACATGCGGCGCTGCATCGGCGAACAGCCGCCACCGGGGCCGCCATGCAGGAACACGACAGGCAGTGCGCCCGGCGTTCCACACCGTTCCCAATAGACCAGATGCCCTTCACCCGTATCGAGATGACCATGTGCGTATGGCTCGATGGGCGGATAGAGGGTGCGGGTGGCGGTCATCATCAGTCTCCGGCGTTTTTCGAGGCGCGTGGGTGAGCTTTCTGCCAGACATCCAGCAGACGGGCTTCGTCGGCAAGGGTGTAGCGTTGCGTCGTGGACAGGCTGGCGTGGCCGAGCAGTTCCTGAATGACGCGCAGATCCGCGCCACCTTCCATCATGTGGGTCGCGAAGGAGTGGCGTAGCGCGTGAGGTGTGGCGTGTTCTGGCAGGCCTTCACTTTTCCGCCATTGCCGCATGGCTTTCTGCGCGACGGCGGCGTTCAGCCGTCCTCCGCGCACACCGGGAAACAACGGCTCGTGCCGGGACGGCGAGGGGTGAAAGCCTCGCCAGCGTTGCAGGGCCTCGGATACACGCGGGAGCAGCGGCACAAGTCGCTCCTTGTTACCTTTGCCACGGATGCGGAAGACACCCGTTGAAAGGGCTTCGTCGAAGTCTCCGACATTCAGCCCGAGCCCTTCGGAAATCCGCAGTCCGCCGCCGTAAAGCAGGAGAAACAGTGCTCTGTCACGCTCCTGCGCCATGCTGTTCACTTCCAGCAAGCCGATTCCTTCTCCAGCCTCCAGCGCCTCGGTCACAGGAAGCGGACGTGGCAGTGGCTTCTTGGTGCGGGGTGTGGCCAGCAGACTGGGCGCAGGGTTTTCGACGCCTTTATGTCGGGCGAGGAAGCGGAAGAAGGAACGGAGCGCCGAAACCCGGCGGGAGCGTGTGCGGGCCGACTTGTCGCGGGTCGTCGGACGCTGGCCTAGGCGCGGCGTCAGCGCCTGAGTCTGCTCATGCGCCAGCCACGCGCGAAGGTCGGAAAGGCTGGCGACGCCAAGGGTGGCAAGCGTCGGTTCCTCGCCATGATGGTTGGTCAGAAAGCCGAGAAAACGGGACAGATCGCCCTGATAGGCGTCGATGGTATGCTGTGACGCTCCCCGCTCGGCTATCATCCATGCGAGGAACTGTTGCAGGGCGTCGTGAGCCTTCAACGCATATTTCTCCGAAGGAGGGCGAGACACGACGCCGTGAAGAAGGTAGAGAGAGCCATCATGGTGCAGAGCAGCCTACTGGAACCTTTGCCTTCGCGAAAGCGCGTGTCTGTCCTGCTGCCACTGCCGTTTCCCTGTGCGCTGGATTATGCCGTTCCGCAGTCGCTGACTGACTCGCTCGCCCCCGGCGATGTGGTGGTCGTGCCGCTGGGTGGTCGGCGGGAAACCGGCGTGGTCTGGGAACAGACGGTGCTTCCTGTCGACCTCGCGCCTCCACCACCGCCTGAAATCGCCGCCTCCCGTCTGCGTCCGATCAAGGAGCGTCTCGACCTGCCGCCACTGTCCGCAGAATTGCGGCAGTTCATCGACTGGGTCGCAGCCTACACGCTTGCGCCGCCGGGCATGGTGCTGGCAATGGCGCTGCGGCCTCATCTGCGTGGTGAACAGACAGCGCCTGCCGTGGGATGGGTGCGTGTTGGGGAACCGCCTGAGTCGTTGCGGATGACTCTGGCCCGACGCGCTGTGCTGGACGTCTTGCCGCATGGCGCACCGCCAGTAACGATGGCGGAACTGACGCAGAAAGCGGGCGTGGGAGTATCAGTCGTGCGCGGGTTGGCAGATGCAGGCGTGCTGCAAAGCATGCTGATGGGGCCTGTTTCTCCTTTCGCCGAGCCAGATCCATCCCATAATCTGCCGGTTCTGGAAGGCGATCAGGCTCTGGCCGCAGGGGAGTTGCGGGCGCGTGTCGAAGAGCGTGCATTTTCCGCGACGCTCCTTGAAGGTGTGACCGGTTCCGGCAAGACCGAAATCTATCTGGAAGCTGTGGCTGAATGTCTGGCGCAGGGGCGACAGGCGCTCGTTCTGCTCCCCGAAATCGCTTTGTCTGCCCAGTGGATGGATCGCTTCGCCCGACGTTTCGGCGTGCGCCCGGCTGTCTGGCATTCCGAGATCGGCCAGAAGGCCCGTCGTCTGACATGGGCGGCCTGTGAGGACGGTTCGGCCAGGGTCATTGTCGGTGCGCGATCAGCACTGTTCATGCCGTTCCGCGATCTGGGTCTTGTGATTGTCGATGAAGAACACGAGGCTGTTTTCAAGCAGGAGGAAGGCGTCACCTACAATGCCCGTGACATGGCGGTCGTGCGGGCAAGACTGGCGAAGGCCCCTATCGTGTTGGCCTCCGCGACACCGAGTCTTGAGACACTGAACAATGTCGAGACCGGGCGTTACCGTCATCTGGTGCTGACCGCGCGACATGGTGGTGCGGCCATGCCGGAGACGCATCTGATCGACATGCGGGAAAATCCGCCACCGCGCGGGCTGTTTCTTTCACCCGTGTTGGTGGAGGCAGTGAAAACGCGGCTCGGGCGCGGTGAACAGGCGATGCTGTTTCTCAACCGCCGCGGCTATGCGCCTCTGACGTTGTGCCGGACCTGCGGGCATCGGATGGAATGTCCCCACTGCACATCCTGGCTGGTCGAGCATCGGAAAAAGCGTGTTCTGGCCTGTCATTACTGTGAACATACCGAACCTGTTCCGCATGCCTGCCCGACATGTGGGGCGGAAGACAGCCTGACAGCCATCGGTCCGGGGATCGAGCGAATAACGGAAGAAGCCCGCAGCGAATTTCCTGATGCGCGAATCATGGTCATGGCCAGCGACACGATCAGCGGTCCGGCTGCTACGGCGGAAGCTGTCGGAAAGATTTCGCGTCGGGAAGTGGATCTGATCATCGGCACGCAGATTGTCGCCAAGGGCTGGCATTTTCCGCATCTGACGCTTGTGGGCGTGGTCGATGCTGATCTTGGGCTCGGCGGCGCTGATCTGCGGGCAGGAGAGCGCACGATGCAGCTTCTGCATCAGGTCGCCGGACGCGCTGGGCGTGCTGAAGCGCCGGGCGAGGTGCTGCTTCAGAGTTTCACGCCCGAACATCCGGTCATGCAGGCGCTGGTCTCTGGTGATTTCGCCGCGTTCATGGCGGAGGAGGCGGATCAGAGGAAGCCGGGTTTCTGGCCCCCTTTCGGACGTCTGGCGGCGTTGATCGTCAGTTCGGAAAATGCCGATGCCGCCGATAATGCTGCTCGGCAACTTGGTGTTTCCGCACCGCATGGTAACGGGATCGAGGTGCTTGGGCCTGTTCCAGCGCCGATTGCCGTATTGCGTGGACGACATCGGCGACGGCTGTTGCTGCGGACGCATCGGAATATCGCCGTGCAGCCAATCCTGCGCCGCTGGCTGGGTCAGGTGACGTTTACGAGTGCGGTGCGTGTGGACGTGGATGTGGATCCGATTTCGTTTATGTAAAATTATTCCACATCCCCCAGCAGCCGTGAGGCCGCCGCTGCGGCCGCAGTCCGGCCACTGAACCCAGCCTTGTTATAAAGCTGCTCGGTATGTTTATCGATTGTGCGGGGGCTGATGCTGAGGATTTCGGCAATGTCGCGGCTGCTTTTGCCGCGGCTGATCCAGAGAAGGACTTCCGCCTCCCGCGCACTGAGGCCGAATTTTTCCTGTAGAATCTGCTCGGGCCGATCAAGCAGGAAGGCAATGGAGAACAGCCATTCCTGAGGGGCGTCACGTCCGACAAAGGTGACGCGCAGGACACCGTTCTGATGTGGACTGGTGAAAATGACCAGACCCGGTTCGGATTTTTTACTGACGAGATCGGATAAATGCCTGGGAGAAGGAAGTTGTTCCAGCAACTCAGCGGCTTTCGGTGTGGACCAGAGCAGTTCGCCGCTATCATCCAGAGCAAAAAAACGTCTGCCCACGCTATCCAGAGCGGCATGTGCGGTTCGGATACGGCGTGCGGCTATCAGGTGAATTTCAATACGCGCCAGAACTTCGGCGAAGTGGAATGGTTTAGTCACATAGTCCGTGGCGCCTGCTTCAAAGGCGCGCAGGACATGCTCGATTTCCGTCAGACCAGTCATGAAAATGACCGGCAGGGCGTTGAGTGAGGCATCTGCCTTCATGCTGCGGCAGATATCCCAGCCGCTCAGTCCCGGCATGATCGCATCGACCAGCACGAGGTCGGGCAGAGTCCGGTTCATGACTTCAAAAGCGCTGTCACCGGATTGCGCCAGCAGGACCGAGTAACCGGCGTTTGTCAGAGCTTCATCCATCATGCCGAGAGCAGCAGGATCATCATCAATCACGAGGAGAGTGGAACGGGAGGGCGTTTCACGTGTCATGCGGGAAGTTCCTCCAGTAAACGTCTGACCGTCTCGAGTTGATAGGTACGAGCTGCTTCCTGAATGGGGGCGAGAGTCATGGCAAGGTGCGGATGACTGTTGCAAAGAAGATCGAGTTTCTGTCGTAAAAGGCGGACATTTCCGGAATTGATCAGTTCGGTGAGTTCCATTTTCTCATTGGCCGCCAAGGGAGTATCCGCTGAAAGAGGTGGCTGGGTATCGTCCGGAGACTGCGCAGTAACCTCTTCTGAAGTCAGCGTGAGAAAAGTTTCTTCTGACAGAGCGTCATTTTCGGACTGGAATATCCATTTTATATCCAGAAGCCGTCCGATTTCATCGAGAAGAGCCTGAAAATCGACAGGTTTCGGCAGGACTGTGCAGTCATCCAGCGAGGGAACACGCCGCGACGCCAGTTCAGTCACGTTCCCGGTGAGAAAGAGCAGAGGAAGATGACCGGCGCTTGTTTCCCGAATGCGCAGAGCCAGTTCCCGTCCATCCATACCCGGCATGGAGAGATCGAGAATGATCAGGTCGGGGAGTTCTGTTTTCAGAAACTCAAGACATTCAGCGCCACTGGAGACATCGCGGATATTGAAATGTCTGGACCCCAGGAATTCATGCATCATGCGTCGGTGAGCAGCGTTGTCATCGACCACCAGTATGGTTTTGCATGCGCCTTCATAGCCGGAGGGAAGTCCGTGAAGGGTAGGGGCGGCATCTTCGGCACGATCAGACAGGAGCAGTCGCACCCGGAAGCGTGTTCCGTGGCCGATTTCGCTCGTAAGCGTAAGCTCTCCGCCAAGAATATGGGTGAGAAGCCTTGTGATTGTCAGGCCAAGGCCTGTGCCCGGCACTGCGTCTCCCGCCGCTCTTTCGAAAGGTTCGAAAATCCGCTCCTGATCGGTAGGCGCAATGCCCGGTCCGGTATCTTCAATGATGAATTCAGCAATCTGACCGCGCCAGTTCGCTGTGAACGTCACTGAGCCGGAGGGGGTGAATTTCACGGCATTGGACAACAGGTTGAGCAGGATCTGACGTAGACGATGCTCATCTCCCATCACCACCGGGGGCAGGTATCCGGGATGATAGTGGAAATCCAGCCTTTTGGCCCGTGCCTGTGGGCGCACCATCTGTACGACGGTGTTGAGAAACTGACCGAGAGCGATTCTGTCACTGTAAAGCTCGATCCGCCCGGCCTCGATTTTGGAAATATCGAGAAGACCGATCAGAAGTCCCGTCATATGCTCACCGCTTTCCCGAATGGTGCGCAGAACATCCTGCCGGTCTGTGGGAATACGATGGTCGTTCTGGAGTATCTGGGTATAACCCATGATGGTGTTCAGCGGAGCTCTGATTTCGTGACTGATTCCGCTCAGGTATCGGGTTTTTGCAAGGCTGGCGGATTCAGCCTTTTCCCGCGCCCGTTTCAGAGCGGCATCTGTGCGCTGATGGGCGCGGATTTCATTCATCAGAAGAAGCGTCTGTCGGCGGGTTTCTTCTCCCGCAGCCTGCCGCCCATCCTGACCGAGCACGACAAGCCAGGATGTTAGCACGACAAGAAAAAATAGAACGAGATAGGTATGATTGTGGGCAAACGAGGTGTCGCCGATCAGCAGGATCGCTGCCGTACCAAGGCCGGCAAAAAGGAGGAAACGTCCTTTTGTCGATAAAAGAAATGCCTTCATTTTTACAGGAAACAGCTCAAATGGAAGGCTGAACTGTTGCCTCAGATGCGTGCCCGGTGGTTTGCAGCGCGCGTCGAGCGAACAGCACAGCGAACAGATGGTCCCGCCATAGGCTGGGCAGCGGGCCATGTCGGTAGCTTCAAAAGTATGCTCACAGATCACGCATTTCATGGAACCGCGTGTGTTCCAGTCTGCTGGCGCGCGTCGTGCGAGATAGGTGCGACCGCCTGTCAGCGCGGCCAGAAAAGGTGTCACCAGAAACGACAGACCCAGCGCGATGAACGGCGAGAAAGCCGAGGCGTAAGGTCCGAAATAGCCGTCAGTACAGAGAACGCCCGTCACAGCGCCTGTGAGCGCCGCACCCAATCCCACGGGGTTTATGTCGGGCAGGAGCGCACGTTTGAATTCGACAAAGGGTGGGCTGAGCCTGAGAGGTTTGCAAAGCACAATATCCGCGAGGATGGGGCCTACCCATGCGGCGGCAAGGTCTGCATACAGCACGATGCCCGTTTCAATGGTGTTGACCAGTCCGGCAAGCATGAGAAGCAGGGCAAGCGCTACCGTGAACAGGACATAGAACACACGGCCCGGATGGGAATGTGTCAGACGGGAAAAGAAATTCGACCAGGCGAGGGAGCCTGCATAGGCGTTGGTGATGTTGATCTTGAACTGAGCCACGATAACGAGAGCCGCAGTGGCAAGCGTCGCGAACGCTGGCGACAGGAATGTGCCATAGGCCAGCCGGTACATCTGCTGGGGCTGCACGGCGCGTTCAGGTGAAAAACCGGCATGAAGAACGGCCCACGCCAGAAAAGATCCCGCGAAAAGCTTGGCCGCATCGAACACAATCCAGCCCGGTCCACCCGCGATCAGCGCGCACCACCATCTCAACCGGTTGGTGCGTGACAGGGGGGGCATGAACCGCAGAAAATCCACCTGTTCCGCGCTCTGGCAGATCAGCACGAACATGATGGACGCAGCACTGCCAATGGCGAAGATGTTGACGGGCTGGGTTGAGGCCAGTCCCCTGAACTGCACCCAGTCACCAATCCAGTCCGGATGAGTATAGAGAATGGCGATCAGGGGAATGAGATTAAGCGCGAACCAGATAGGTAAAGAGAAAATCTGAAAGCGTGCGATAAACCGGAACCCGCCGGTGACCAGTGGAATGACAAGCAGGGCCGCCAGACAGCACGCAATGGTGTGGGAAACGCCGGGAATCTGCTCCAGCAATGCAGCCAGAATGGCGGCCTCGATCCCGAAAAAGATGAAGGTGAAACTCGCATAGATCAGCGAGGTGAGGGTCGAGCCGATATAGCCGAATCCCGTACCGCGTGTAAGCAGGTCGATGTCGAGACCGCTGCGGGCGGCCGTGGCGCAGATCGGCAGGCTGACCAGAAAGATAACTGCACTGACAAAGAGGATGGCAAGGGCCGTGTTGGAAAAGCCGAACGCCATCGTCAGCGTGCCGCCGATGGCTTCAAGGGCCAGAAAGGAAATGGAGCCGAGCGCCGTCAAGGCCGCCCGCAAGGGTGTCGCGGCCCGGGCCGAACGCGCCGTGAAGCGCAGGGCGTAATCCTCAAGCGACTGGTCAGCCGCCCAGCGGTTGTAGTCGCGGCGCATACGCACGATGCGCAATGGCCTCATGGCTGAACGCCTGGGCACCCGGACAACAGCTCCTGCATCAAGATTTTCCTTTGCATCCCTCATGCCAGATGCGACATCGTAATGAACTACGCAAGTTTGCGTATGGGAAAATCTGCCCCGGTGAGGATGCTCATGTCAGTATCAGAAGGACAGAGGCCATGACGATGTCGCCGCGTTTCTCCCGCCGTGATTTTACGAAATTCAGTCTCGCTGCATCCGCTGCGATGCTCGCCGGTGTGAGAGGCGCTGCCGCCGCCACACCCAAGGGCGAGCCGATCCGTATTGGCGTGCTGCACTCCCTGTCCGGAACCATGGCGATCAGCGAGACCACGCTGAAAGACGTCATTCTGATGCTGGTCGAGTTGCAGAATCGTAAAGGCGGCGTCTTGGGACGCCCTCTGGAAGCCGTCGTGGTCGATCCGGCCTCCAACTGGCCGCTGTTCGCCGAAAAGGCCCGGCAGCTTCTCGCCGTGGACAAGGTGGCGTCCGTGTTCGGTTGCTGGACCAGCGTGTCCCGCAAGTCGGTGCTGCCGGTGTTTGAGGAACTCAACGGCATCCTGTTCTACCCCGTGCAGTATGAAGGGCAGGAGTGCAGCCGCAACGTCTTCTACACAGGCGCAGCTCCCAACCAGCAGGCCATTCCGGCCGTGGATTATCTCCTCAGCGCCGATGGCGGCGGAGCGAAGCGTTTCGCGCTGATCGGCACGGACTACGTCTATCCACGCACGACGAATCAGATTCTCCAGAACTATCTGAAGTCCAAAGGCATCGCGGACGCCGACATCATGGTGAACTACACGCCGTTCGGTCAGTCCGACTGGCAGACCATCGTGTCGCAGCTCAAGGCGTTCGGTTCAGCGGGCAAGAAAACGGCTGTCGTGTCCACCATCAATGGTGACGCCAACGTCCCGTTCTACAAGGAACTGGGTGCGCAGGGTATTTCCGCCACCGATATTCCAGTCATGGCCTTCAGCGTCGGCGAGGAAGAACTGGCGGGCATGGATACCAAGCCGCTTGTCGGCCAACTTGCGGCCTGGAACTACTTCGAGAGCATCGACAGCCCCGCCAACAAGTCCTTCATCAAGGAGTGGCACGACTACACGAAGAATCCGAAGCGCACGACGAACGACCCGATGGAGGCCTCCTATATCGGCTTCAATCTGTGGGTTCAGGCGGTCGAGAAAGTCGGCTCCACCGACCATGACAAGGTCATCGACGCGATGGTCGGTCTGAAGCAGGCCAACCTGACCGGCGGCACGGCGCAGGTTCTGCCAAACCATCACATCACGAAGCCGGTCTATATCGGCGAGATTCAGGATGATGGGCAGTTCAATGTCGTCTGGCAGACGCCGAAGGAAGTGCCGGGCATGGCGTGGTCGCCTTATGTGGCCGAGACGAAGAACCTGATTGGCGACTGGACCAAGCCCATCAACTGCGGAAATTACGACACGGCCAAAAAGGCCTGCCTCGGAGCAAAGCATGGCTGAGTTTGCGATGTCGGGTCCGGTAGCTCTTTCCGGCCGGAAAATGCGGAACGGTGTGCGGGGTATCTTCGCCGCCGTCCTGCTGAGTCTGCTTTTCATTCAGCCCCATAGTGCGCGGGCGGATGAAGATGCGTTCGCCGGACTTGCGACAACGCAGTTCAACACCATCGCTTCATCAGTCGATCAGATCGCGCAGCAGGGAGGGCCTCGGGCTCTCCCTGTTCTGCGTGCGCTCGCGGACAGGAAACTGTTCGCCACCCGCGAGGGCGACGGTCTGTTCATCCGTAATGACAGTGGCTGGGAGGATGCCCGTTCCGGTGCACTCGCTACTCCGGATGAAGAAACCTTGCGGCCTGTTCGGGTCAATAACCGTGTAAGGCTCGCCGTCGCGGCGGCGGAGGCCGAGCTTGAGCTGGTCTCTGGCACGCCTGCGGAACGGCAGGCTTCGGCGATGCTGTTTTATCAGCGTCACGACCCGGCCATGCTGCCAGCCATAGACAAGGCGCTGTCAAAAACCGATGACGCTACCCTGAAAAACACACTTCAGGATGCTCGTGCGGCGGCGCTGCTTAGCCCCGGCGCTCCGGCATCCGATGTGCCGGCTCAGCAACAGGCAGTGGCGAAGCTCAAGGCTGCAGGGGGACTGGATGCACGCGGCGTTCTGGCTCAGGCGTCCACTTCGGAGGCGCTGGACCCGGCGACACGCAAGGCTGCCGAGGCGGCTGTCTCTTCCATCGATTTCAAACTGAAGCTCTGGGGTTTCGGGCAGGATGCGTTTTACGGGCTGAGCCTCGGTTCCGTGCTGCTGCTGGCGGCCATGGGACTGGCCATCACTTTCGGCGTCATGGGCGTGATCAACATGGCCCATGGTGAACTGATGATGATCGGCGCGTACACAACGTGGCTGACCCAGAAAGCCGTTCTGTCTGTTGCCCCTGCTCTGGGGTCTTTCAGTCTGGTTCTGGCTATTCCCGCAGCCTTTCTGGTGTGCGGCGCACTGGGGATTGTGATCGAGCGTGGACTGATCCGTTTCCTGTATGGCCGCCCGCTTGAAACATTGTTGGCGACATGGGGGCTTTCCCTGATTCTTCAACAGGTCATCCGCTCCCTGTTCGGACCGACCAACGTGGCGGTGACCACACCGCCCTGGCTGTCCGGCTCCTTCCATCTGGGCGGCATTGAAGTCACGATTGATCGTCTTGCCATCATGATCTTTGCAGTCGTGGTCATGGCGGGTCTGATGCTGGTGCTTCGCCGCACACCTCTCGGACTGGAAATGCGGGCCGTCACCCAGAACCGACGCATGGCGGCGCTGATGGGCATCCGCACGGCGCGGGTCGATGCGCTGACTTTCGGCCTCGGGTCCGGCATCGCCGGGCTGGCGGGTGTCGCGGTCAGTCAGATCGACAATGTCAGCCCCAATCTCGGACAGAGCTATATTATCGACAGCTTCCTCGTCGTTGTGTTCGGCGGTGTGGGTAATCTGTGGGGGACACTTGCTGCGGCGGCCACGCTCGGTGTCGGCGGCAAGGCTCTTGAGCCGCTGGTCGGGGCCGTGTCTGGAAAAATCCTGCTGCTGGTCCTTGTCATTCTCTACATTCAGCGTCATCCGCGCGGCATGTTTCCGCTGCGGGGCCGGGGAGTGGAATCGTGAACGCATCCCTCTCGTTTCGTGGCGCGTCCGTCACGGCGGTCATTGTCGTGCTGCTGACAGGCATTATGGCGGTAGCCAGCCTGTTGCCGGCCTCCAGCCCGGTGCAGGTGTCACCGTTCATCATGACGCTCGCCGGCAAGTATCTGGCCTATGCCATGCTGGCGCTCGCTGTTGATCTGGTCTGGGGTTTTGCCGGTATCCTCACGCTAGGACACGCAGCCTTCTTCGCGCTCGGTGGCTATGCGATGGGCATGTATCTCGTGCGGGAAATCGGAGCGCGCGGTGTCTACGGCAACGCGGACCTGCCTGATTTCATGGTCTTCTTGTCATGGAAAAGTCTGCCCTGGTACTGGTGGGGTTCTGACCACTTTCCGGTGGCGCTGGTGCTCATGCTGGTCGTACCAGCCGCTCTGGCCGGACTGTTCGGCTGGCTGGCGTTTCGTTCCCGCGTCTCGGGCGTGTATCTGTCGATCATCACGCAGGCGCTGACCTACGCGCTGATGTTGGCTTTCTTCCAGAACGGCTTCGGGTTCGGTGGCAATAATGGCCTGACCGACTTCAAGGACATTCTCGGGTTTGATCTGCACAGTCCGTATACCCGCGCCGGGATGCTGTTCGTCAGCGGACTTATCCTTGCGGGAGCTTTGCTGGCCGCACGCTATGTGGTTGGTGGCCGGTTCGGCAGTCTGCTGATTGCCGTGCGTGATGCGGAAAGCCGCACGCGGTTCCTCGGCTATCGCCCGGAGCAGGTCAAATTGCTGGTGTGGGTGTTCTCCGCTGTCATCGCGGCGATCGGTGGCGCGCTCTATGTCATTCAGGTCGGCATCATCAATCCCGGCGAGTTCGCGCCCGCCAACTCTATCGAAGCCGTGATCTGGGTGGCGGTCGGTGGACGTGGCACGCTGTCCGGTGCTGTGGTGGGCGCGATCCTTGTCAATCTGGGCAAGACGCTGTTCACGGCCTGGCTGCCGGAAATGTGGCTCTACGGTCTTGGCGCTCTGTTCATGGCGACGACGCTGTTTCTGCCACAGGGGCTGATGGGGCTTATGCATCACATGCCAAAGAAGCGCCCTTCTGAAGTAACGCCTGAAGTGACAAATCCGGAAGGAGGGGAGGCATGAGCACTGAGCCGCTGCTTGAGCTGAGCCATGTGTCCGTCACGTTCGACGGTTTCCGGGCCATCAACGATCTGTCGCTGTCACTGGCTCCCGGCGAGATGCGGGCCATTATCGGACCGAACGGCGCGGGCAAGACCACGATGATGGACATTATTACCGGCAAGACGCGGCCTGATACGGGTGAGGTCCGGTTCCGCGAGCATGACCTGACGAAGCTGGATGAGCCTGCCATCGCCCGTATGGGGATCGGTCGGAAATTCCAGAAGCCTACGGTGTTCGAGGAACTGACTGTTCGCGATAACCTTCTGCTGTCGCTGAAAGGATTACGGTCTCCGTTCAGTCTGCTTTTCGCGAAAGAAACCGCGGAAGAGAAAATCCGGATTGACGGCCTGCTGCGCACGATCCGTCTGGGGCGGGACGCGTCCCGGCAGGCAGGCGGCCTGAGTCATGGTCAGAAACAGTGGCTGGAAATCGGGATGTTGCTGGGACAGGAGCCGGATCTTCTGCTGGTCGATGAGCCTGTGGCGGGCATGACGGATGCGGAGACCATGGAGACGGCTGATCTTCTGCGCGAGATCAACCGCACCCGTAGTGTTGTTGTTGTGGAGCATGACATGGAGTTTGTGCGGGCGCTGGATGTGAAAGTTACCGTGCTGCACGAAGGTTCGGTTCTCGCAGAGGGCGAACTGGATCAGGTGAGCAACGATCCGCGTGTGATCGAAGTGTATCTCGGACGCTGAGGAAACAGACAGATGCTCGACGTTCAGAACATTCAGCTTCATTACGGCGCGGCGATTGCCCTGCGTGGAGTTTCTCTTTCGGCACGTGCCGGTGCCGTAACGTGTCTGCTGGGGCGCAATGGTGTCGGCAAGACCAGCGTTCTACGTGCGGTCACGGGGATGCATGCCGTCTCGTCCGGAAAAATCATGTGGGAAGGTGAGGATATCACGCGCCTGCCAGCCTACGAACGGGCGCGACGCGGCATTGCCACAGTGCCGCAGGGGCGTGACATCTTTCCGCTACTGACGGTGAAGGAAAATCTGGAGACCGGCTTTGGTCTTCTGCCGCGTGGCCAGAGGAAAGTATCGGACGAGATTTATGATCTCTTTCCCATTCTGGCGAAGATGCGCGACCGTCGTGGGGGTGATCTGTCTGGCGGTCAGCAGCAGCAGCTTGCCATAGGCCGGGCGCTCGTCATCCGTCCTCGGCTTCTGGTTCTGGATGAGCCGACGGAGGGTATTCAGCCGAGCATCATCAAGGATATTGGTTCGGTGATCGGCATGCTGCGAGACCGGGGCGATATGGCGATTCTGCTGGTCGAGCAGTATTTCGATTTCGCCTATGAACTCGCGCAGGACGTGGTTGTGCTTGATCGCGGCAAGGTCGTTGCCAACGGGGCGGTTGAGACGCTTGAGGCCGAGGATATCCGGGGGCTGGTGGCAATCTGAACCGACAGGGTCATGGAGACTGTAATTTTTCCTTTCAGCGGCGAAAATCCTTGCTTTCTGGCGACCATATAAACAGATTGGTAACTGTTTTCGGACCACGAAACGAGAGACAGATTTTCCTGATGGAGGGTTTGATGATGCGTTTCTTCAGACATTCTTTTCTGGGCAGACTTTCAGCGGTTGCCCTGCTTGCCGGTGTGGCGACAGCGTCACTTTCGCCACAGGCGCTGGCGCAGGAATTGATCCGGGTGGTTGATCCACAGGGGCATCAAATTGGTGTGTTGATCCGTGCGCCTGCAGCTCGTCCTGTCCATGTCGTGCCCATGCAGTCTCTCTTTGAGAATATGGACCGCATGATGGCGCAGCAGATGGCGATGATGCAGAAGGCTGAGCAGCAGATGCTGGAGGTTGCCCAGCATACTCCGGCTGTAGCTGCATCAGCATCTGGCATGACGGGTGGGGCTTCTTACCAGTCCATCACCAGTGTGAGCTGGAGCGGAAATGGAGCGACCTGTTCCCGGGCAGTCACGATGAGTCAGAACGGACAGGCCGCTCCGATCGTGCATGTTTCAGACGCTGGGAATAAGGCCGGGTGCATGCAGGGTCACATGGCCCCTTCCTTGCAGGGCGAAGCGCCTGCTGTTCCGGGGCTGATCCATCATTCCGAACTGGTTCCGGCTGTGGATACCGGCAGTACGGAAGATGAGACGAAGAGAACGTCCAGTCACATGTGAAACGCGAGATCTGGACAGGTTCAGAGTGCACCTGTCCAGATCATTACGTGTCATTTGAGGTGGTTTTTATTCTGCCGGTATGGCCGGAGAAGATTTTCCAGCAGAAGCTCCTGCTGGAAATAGTGAATCGTAGGCCATGTTGAAGACAAATGCATAGACGAGATAAAACACTGCGATCGTCATGCTGAGTGAAAAAGCCTGCATGATCGATATGCCGAGATAAAGAGCGATCGCCGGTAACAGGACGACCTGTAATCCGGCTTCAAACAGGAGCGTATGCACCAGTCTTACGGCGATGCTCTTGTTTGTCGAACCCGTCAGACGAAGCATGCTGCGATCGAAAAGCAGATTATACACATAATTCCATATTGTCGCAGTAATGGCGCTGCCGACGCCTATGGCGCCCATGTCAGAGGCCTGCACGCCAAACAGCAGACTGCCGCACGGGATGACAATGGCCAGCGCGACACATTCAAACAGCAACGCATGACGAAGACGGTCAGCGCCGGAGCGGAGGGTTGGGGAGGGTTGAGTAGATTCGGTTGACATGGGCGGCAATCTACCCATCTTTTTAGATAGGAAAAGTTAGAACCTATCTGTTTTAAAGATGGATAAATGAGCATATCTTTTGACCAGTTACAGGCCTTCGCAGAAACAGCGGCAGCCGGTTCCTTTTCTGCGGCGGCTCGCAGAACGGGCAAAGCGCAGTCAGTGATCAGCACGCATGTCAGCAATCTGGAAGATGACCTCGGAGTCCTGTTGTTCAGCCGGGAAGGGCGTGTGCCTGTTCTGACGCCAGCCGGTCAGAGACTGCTTGAGGAAACGCGCGTTGTTCTGGATCGGCGTGAGCATCTTGTCGGTGTGGCGCGCTCTCTGGAAGAAGGCGTGGAAAACCGTCTGGTTGTCGCTATTGACGAGCTGTATCCTGAAAATGCGCTTGGACCTGTTTTTCAGGATTTTGCAGCCCGTTTTCCTCATGTGGAACTGGAACTTCTGCTCCCGCTCATGGAAGATGTCGGCCATATGGTGCAGGCCGGTACGGCGGATCTTGGCGTAATGTGGCAGCAAACCACACCTCCGGTCGATCTTGCTTTTCGGACAATAGGACGGGTTCCGCTTCGGCTGGTCTGTGGTCGGAATCATCCTTTGGCCAAACAGCCTGTTGCATGGGAGGAATTGAAACGTTATCGACAAATATTGGTGGCATCCCGTGGAAAAAAGCAGAACAGGGAGAGTCTGCGCATAGCGGCTGAAGTCTGGTGGGTTGAAAGTAACTGGGTCATTCTGGAAATGGTCAAGCATGGCGTAGGCTGGGCATTTATTTCAGAGCACGTCCTCGCATCGTCGCCAGCCTCATCTCATATTGTCGTGCCTGAATTGCTGTTTGACGCTGGCCATCATCAGGTTCCCCTGTCGATCGTGTGGCATAAGAAGAAAGTACATGGACCAGCTGCTCTCTGGTTAAGAGAGAGAATATATCAGGAAAAAAATGTTTTCATTGTTTCTGATGGATAAAATGCTCTGTTCTAAGAAAGCACATCAGAAACCTTGAGTGGTATGATTTATGTAAGACGGAAAAACCTTGTATGAAACAGCAGTTGTGAAATTTCCTGTTTTATCAAAGGAGTGTTTTCCTGCTGTGGAGTTTTTGGTGTTTTCAGGCTGTTCCCTGATCAGGGAGGGTCTTACATATAGGTAATTTTACGCATTCCTTCCATATAATACGTTGCCGTAACGTAATCAGATCGCCGGGTGATGGCTGTGGCCACAGGAGGGGGTGTTCATGATTGCGCGCGTGTCACGGTTTTCTTCGGATCAGAAAAAGAAATTGCTTCGTTGTGGAAGCATTCTGTCTGCTTGTGCAACACTGGGAACGGTGTTCCCCCAGCATTCACAGGCAGCAATGACTGTGAATTTTGGAAAAAATCAGTTTTTCACGTTCGGTGTTGGTGTGAGAGGGCAGTATCTGACCAAGGATCCCGCCGCAACTCCGAGTAATTCCAGTGCGGCCAGTGCGGCCGATTTGCGTATTTACATGGGAGCGCAGTTCCACAAATACGTCAAAACCACCCTCAATCTTGAAAGATTGAGAGATGGAAACTGGAATGTGCTGGATGGTGTGCTTCAGGTTGAACCCTGGAAAGAATTCAATGTCTGGTTTGGACGTATGCTGCCGGGGAGTGATCGTTCAAACCTTGATGGCCCCTATTTTCTCAGCACTTATGCCTATCCGATTGTTTCCCAGTATCCGGGAGCATGGTCCGGGCGTGACGATGGCATCACGGTCTGGGGTAAGACACTGAAAGACCGCTTTCGTTATACACTCGGCATCTATCGTGGGCATAACTGGGTAAAAGGCGGATCAAACTACGGTGAACATCCGCTGTTTGCCGGTCGTATGGAATATAACTTTCTCGATCCCGAGCCTTCGCCTGCTTATTATACCGCCAGTACCTATTACGGTAAGGCAGATATTCTCGCGATTGGTCTCGCCGGCCAGTATCAGGTGGACGGCGTAGGCAGTGCTCAGGAAAAAGGCGACTATAAGGCGTGGAATGTCGATGGTCTTTTCGAAAAGAAGATCGGTAAAAATGCCCAATATGGCGTCTATACACTCGAAGGTGCCTATTATCAGTATTACACTGATGGTGTGAAAGACATT
>JAEIIF010020414.1:0-16049 GCA_018874455.1 Drosophila trapezifrons | reverse complement strand
AATAATATAAACCGTCGTCTCAGGAGTCATTGCATCACTGCGGAATTCCCGGGGCCACATGTATTCTATATAATTTCTAATTTAATTTATATAATATAATAATTGTTCTTATTATTTATTTATTTCAAGCGTGCCCTTGTTTGACCTTTTTCGCTATTCTGATTTGTGTGCCTGTCAATCTCAAGGGAAAAGGATAGTTATGGCCTTAATAAGGCTAATTAATTGAAAATAAGTGAGGCAGCTTATGAGGCTGAGCTTATTAATTCATCCAATTATATTTATCCGACAGAGAAATGGGGAAAGTGGAGAAAGTAGAGAGCGATTTTTCACACTGATTTAGACCTTTGGCGCAGTCTCTCAAAATTGCCCAAAATCACTCGCACGTAAAACAATAAATTTTCATAATATCCAGCGCCTCTACACGTGTCCGCCCCCGAAGCTCACGTGAAAAGTGCAAAATTGCAGCATCAGCGAAATGGAACAAAGTGGCAGACTCACCAGCAAGTCGGGAGATAGGTTTAGGGATGGATATACCATGGCTTCTGATGGCCGTTATTTGTATGCAAAGCAGAAGGCCAAAGCTCGGCAGACCAGCATCATCCCCACCTGAACTACTCAAAGTTAGTCCGGGAAAGCAGGAGCATGGGACCTAGGTTGGGGTTCAGGAAATGGTTCAGGAAACAGCGACAAGAAGCGGGCAACACAACGAGAAACGTGTTTCAATTTTTATGACATTTCAATGCAGTTTATGTCAGCGAAACGCGGTGGAGAATGGCCACTACTCCGAAAGAGCTGGGGAGATAGCGAAAAAGCTCGTTACAATTTTGACAATTCAAATTTGCCGCAGGCAACTTGAAAAATGTATGCACATGTATCCAACATGCAACATATTTCTGGACAGTTTGCAACCATTCAATTGAATTGTAAAAATCTTTTAAAAATAATCGAAAAAACAACCACAATCAGGAGAAAATATGGAACAATCTGTGAGCATATACGGCACATTGCTCATACGCCATGTTGCCTTGTAGAAATTGTCTTTCCTTCTTTATAGTCAACAGACAGCCACCGATAAGCAATATTTTTGTGGGATTTGCATATGAAACACATTAGACAGAAGCCCCCGAAACTGGCCATTAGCTGGAACTGACTGCCAAACCTGCATTGGCTGGGAAAAAATTACCTGGAGCTCATTTAAAAATGTTTGGCACGCAGCTTCTTGATGTTCGTTTTATACACTTTTATGTGCTAGCACAGCTCGAAGGCATTATTTATGGCCGAGACGTTTTGCAGCCATATAAACTTTTATGCGATGAAGGTTGTGAAACGGTGCACTTTTTACACGTTTAAAAATTTCAAACGATTTGCTTTGTACTTTAAATTTGTTAGTTATTAGTTAGTAATAGTAGAAAAATTCAAGTCATATAAGAGGAACTTTTTAAATAGTTGAAGAATATCATTGTTAATGGCTACCTTTAATTTTCCCATGTGTACCTTTCATACACTTCATATACGCTTGTAGAAAGCAACATAATGTCGAAAAAAGTACCTTAAAGTTGCTGCAAACTCATTAAACATGACTTAGACAACTTGCTGCTGCCGCTGCCTGTGATTCTGGATGTTTACGGGAATTTCCAGATATAATTTTCAATGGAAATATGAATCTTTTATGTCCCGCCAGTATGTGGGTGTTCAATGCCAGAACATATACATATATAAACATCTGCGGACGGATCCTGACTGTTAACCTTTTTCTGCAGCAGCACGTGGACGTGGGTGGTCCTGAGTAGCTGGAAAGGGCAGAGAACATCATCAACAGCAACTTAAGTAGCTCAATAAATCCTGGGCTTAACATTTGTTGAAGCTTTTGCCAGTTGGCAAACGTGACTTGAGTGCGACACTGCGGGTACTGCGTACTTGGGCCATGTCTGACTGCCTCGCATATGGGAGTCGGAGCCCCCAAGTATCCAGTAATATTTTACAAACGCTTCCATTGAAATGCAAAAGCTTCTTTCTGGCCTTGGTTACGTAACCGCATGTCTCTGTCTTTGGCACCTGAATTTCCCAGTTCCGCCTGGGAGCAAGTGAGCATGATAAATTAATGCATTAGATGAAAGTGCTGTCGCTTTTCGGAAGGCTTCATATGCATGACCAACCGAACCCAAAACCGAAACCATAACCAACCGAAACTCATACCAACCGAACTCTAAGCCAACCTTTAGTGCCTGTCAATTGGGGGCTTTTGAAGGACTTTATCAAACGTCAACTTCGGCGACTTTGGCTCGGCATTTGCAATTAAATTTAATTAAAAGGTCGGAAGCTGCCTGCGTCGTCTTATCTATTCAAGTCCATCATTCAGAAAGTCCACTTAACAATTCAGTTATTCAAATTCAGGCGCGTACAGTTGGGGGAAAACAGGGAGGAAGAAAGTGGAGACAGTGGAGACAGCGGAAAAAATTTTTATCAAGACCCGTCGACACCGACTGGCCGCGGATTATTTTAATTTTATTCATTGTGCACACAAAGATAAAAGGTGAAAAGTCTAAATGAATTTTAAATGCTCATTAAGCATACGACCCGTGGTCCACCCCTAACACCCTTATATTTCCCTAATTTTTTATGTGAACGAAAAAGAGTTGGCTCCAGCTAGTCATATATTCATAAAATTATATTTTAATGCTGGTGGAAAAAAGTCAGAGGGTTAGTAAATAAGTAAGCAAAGGGAAAAGGAAGACAAAATATTATTTCTATTTTGGAAAAAAAAGAAGCAATTCGACACTTTATTAAGTTAAATTAGTGTTATCTTATCATTTGTATGAAATTAAATTAGAGCAATTTTCAGGACTTCTATTAGCTTTAAGCCACAGGCTAATTTTATTGCTCCAATCTAATCCGGTGCCATTCCAAGCCGAGTCCATCTGGCTGTATCCTCCTAAATTAATTGATAAACCCAGGGAAAGGCGGGCAGACAAATGCAGACGTTCGGCCAAACTAGGGCCATGACTTATGGGCTAGTTAAATAAATTTATGCTCTGTGATTTTCGCATAAAATTGATTTATCACATTAACCGCAAAATGAATTGGGGAATGGTAATGGAGACTCCATGGGGGAGTGGAACGTGGCCCTGGAGTTGGACTTCATTTCATGCTTGTTGGCTTTGTGGCTCATCAATTGCCGGAGAAAGGCAGAGGGAAAAGGCGGGGTCGCCGAGAAGAAGGATATGTGTTGGCCATATGAAATGGCATTAGATGACCCGAAAGGGGAGAGACCATAAATCCCACAGGATAGTAAGGTCACCAGCAAAAAAATTGTACAACATTTCATATAGGTTTTTTGTCATTCTCAGTGTGTGTGTGTGTGTCTGTGTTAAGCCACCGCAAAGAAGGGTTAATGGTGCGGTTTCTCCCTTTCCTCTTCTTGTTTTTTTTCCACGCGGCTTCTGTTTTTCTTCCACAAAATTTATTACGTTTCTAATGAAATCTTTTGGATGGACTGAAAGCAAGCTCGTAGGCGCATTTATTTCAATTCATATTTCTGCGGAAATCCTTGAGATCTGGCCTGGCCGCCTGGGATAATCAACATAATGAGTGAGCGCATTCAGGCGAGCTCTCTCAATGGACCAAGCCCTTGCCAGGACGAAACTAACCCAGCATCCAAAGGCGAAGACGAGTTGTGTCAGAAACAAATGCTTTTCATTTCAAATGCAGCTGTTGCTTGGTTCCCAGTATCTTGCCCCTGGGGAACAAATTTCTTATCCAACAGCAGCTACAGCTAAGCTCAAAATAATAGTGATGATTTTCAAGACAGTATCCTATGAATATATCAGCGTATCTTTCTCTTAAAATTCTGAGCCAATAAAGAAGCCATTAAGGTCAAGGGTTTTTCAGCAATGTTTAGTGTCTGCTAGAGGAATAGGAATATTAAATATTTTATAAAGGTTAAATCTACCTTGTTTTCTGCACATTATTTATAATATATTTCTTTATAAATTCTTCAGAACTATGCCAAATGGGATTATTATTTCCAGCGCCGCTGTCGCAAGAAACTTGTTCTCTGCTCCTTGAAGGACAACAGATGTTCTCCGTCTTTGCTTTTTATTTGTCGCTCAATGCTGTAGTAAATATAATGTGCATAGATCCATCTCCGAGGTGCGGAGGAGGTGAAACATGTCCTGTGGTTAAGCTTAGATAAGTTCGCTGTGCACTGAGCGAAGGTCTGCCCTGCCGTCCTGTAATTGGAATTGACATGAGTCCAGATTGGGTTTTTGTTTTTGGGGCCTCCTACAAGTTCCCGCATGTATTGCTCGCTGTATTTTGTATTTGGATAATGGACAGCAGAAGGTTACAATACTTTTTTGCATATATGTTTTTTGCTTTTTTCTGCTGAAAGAAAGGTTTTGCCAGCCGTCGTCTCCCGTTTGATTTGTGCAGGACTTAACGGCAGGAAGAAAAATGAGCATCGAATGCGTACGCATACGCATTGGGGCATTAGCAGGATTTGTCCCTCACACATCCTCGCACACACGGGCCATAAAACGGCATCAATTGTGTGGCAGGAGACTCCGGGAGCAGCAGCTTGCCTCAAGGCGTTTATCGTTTGTAAAATTCTAGATTTGCATGTATTTGCTTGTCATAAAAAGGAGCAAGGAAAGGAAACCTATGAGGGTAGAAAAAAATATAGCAAAATGTGTTTACATGTTTATGTATGCCGAGGCAGGGGACACAAAAAAAAAAGGAGCTGCTAGATTACGCATATGCAATGTGTGCCAGCCACTTTGTGATACAATGCCCGGGAAAACTGTGTTACTCAACGGAGAGAAACACCATCTTGCCTGGATTCCCAGGGATTTCCACTAAATTCACGAGTTAAAGACACTGAACGAAATGTGGGGCCGTGCGTGCTTGGAGCAATTAAATTTGAGTAGGCCATAAAACTTGTTGACAATATTCGGGGGAGGCGGTGGTTTTGCGGCGACCAATGCATTAGCAAAACACAATTTTGGTTTATAATGATATCTATGAAATGTCAACGAATGTGTGTGCGGTGATTTAAGTTATGATTATGGGCTGGGAACATGCGAAAGCGATGCTCGCATAAAACTTGCTCCTTTTATATTATCATTTGGCAAGGAAAGTAGTTGAAGAACGGCACTGAAATATGCAGAAATAGTTTTAAGGCTTACAGACTAAAAAATAGTTAAAGCAAGTAAACAAATAAGATAAGTGCAAAGGCAAAACTTTTCTGAAAATGCATTTTATCTCATAAATATTTTGTTTTCCTTTTTCTTTCTCCCCTTTGTACTGTTTATAGGGAGTAGTCATGGCTATATCCTTTCAATTTCCATTTTCTATTCAACTGCATTCAAGATTATATCTTAACAATTTTATTCAGCCGAGAATGAACTCATTTTTTCCAAAGTTCACCCTTTTTTTTTGCGTCACCCACGGAAATGTCAGTTAATTGAGTCGTCCTGTTTCTGCCACCGACAGGACTCGACTTAATTCAACGTCTGCCTGGGCTTCTTTTTTTCTTATCCGCTCCTGCGCTGCTGCTGCTGGCATTTGCATGCTTATCTCATTAGCTACCAAACAAGTTCATTTGCCAAAGCCATGGGCACGTTCCGAGCTCGCCGCTTGACATTGGCAAAGTAACTTCCCTTTCGCTCCGCTCGCCATTTGCATGCAAATGTTGTTATCCCGGCGATGTTCTTTTAACTCTTGACTGCTCACAAAGGCGTGGTCTGGGACCTCTTTACTTTTGCCCGGGCTCCTCCTTCAACTACCGCTGCACTTGACACGATTTTTTTCCCTATGAACTTAGATTCCAATTCGAAACAATTATAGCTTTAGTTTCGCCATTGTTTGCCGCCAGATGATACCAGCGGCAGCTGCTACTTTAAACCAATAAATATGGGGGAAAAAAGGCGGGACGGCAACTTTCACCTGGCTGAACCAATTTCAAAGGGCCAAAAGCTACAAGGGCTGTGGACTGGAAATGATGTAGATTTAAGTGTGTTTTTTCCCACTGCATTTTTCTGCATTTTCCCATGTTTTCCAGTGAGTTTTTTTCTCGAGCAGCTTGTTCATGGCTCTGGAAAACACGATGAGCTAAGCAGCCCCCAGGCTAATAGCGGGTTGGATGGGTTAAAGTAGCGACTTCAGCGAGCAAGCTCAGCTTGCTTCACTATCCCGCTTTTGCTGCATTTCGGTAATTGTTTTTACAGTTTTTAATCTTTGCTTGTTTTATTATAATGCTGCGTATGCTTGCTTTCTTAAATCGAAAAGAAACTAGACAATTTAAATTGAGATTTTCAACGGCCCCGGGCTGTTCACTAAACTAAAGAAGAACGAAAAACCCATCAGAGACCCACAATCGAGCTGCACGTGACGCAGAGTATAAGTTATTTTATTTTGTGCCAAATGTAATAAGGTATAAAAATATATACTTGCATGTGAACCCTCTTTATTATTTATCTGTGCCATTTTGTGAGAGTTTTATGATTTTAATGGTCATCCACATTGCTTCAAGCGGAGCATATAAATGCTTGGAAATTTCTCAGAAATGTAATTGAACTGCATTGGTCAGGAAGGTGATTGCAACTCGTTTAACTGCCCTAAAGGGGAATCTTACAAAGATTATAAAATCATTGTTACACAAAACCAAATAAAATTCTTTTCTTTCTAGAGATTTTAAAGATATTAATAAGAGCTAATATGTGAACATGTCTTAAACATTTATTAATAAATTGTCATATACTTGTGATTGTTTTTTAATTTTGGATAAGAAGAAATCTGTGAGATAACTATTTATAATGTCATATTAATTTAAATCCTATTCTGTTTCCAATGATTTAGAATTTCTTATTATAATAAATTAATATTATATATTAAGGTCTAGAAAAATGTTAATATTTACTACAAATCTATTTTAAGGGCACTGATAACATCGACTTTTAATTCAAGCATTTATTTTAGATGTTGCCCCAGTCGTAATTGATTTTATTTCCTTTTGACTCGGCGTGTGCGTTTCCCTGCCTCTGAGTCACCTAGTTTTCCATGGAAACTGTGTGTTTTTAAACTCTTTAAATAAAATTGCCCTCCACTCGAGCACGCAGACAGGCCCGGCCGCTGCTTCAATCTTTCTGGCACTTTGCACATGGAAGAGGCAGCCACCTGAAGAGCATTTTGTCAGCTCTGCTGACACTCGAGTGTCAGACAAAGTAAACTAATGACGACAGCCGGGCAGGATGTGCATAAGTGGGACACTTTCAGGTGACTTATGGCCAAGATCGCTTGACATAATCTCCGGTTTCGGTTAACACACATGCCAGCGGCTCAATCATAAGATCAAATCAATTTAAATCCCATGAATATCCTTTGACTAACCTTATGTTTGACTTGTGCAACCTAGCCTTTGACTTTAATGCTTGAGGAATTTATTAAACCTTTAAATTAATTGTGAAAAAAATCTATTTGGTTGATTAAATAAGTGTAGGTCTGTTTTTCTTGAGCTTTCACTTAATTAAATTAAATATTAGAAGTTTATAAAAAAAGCTTCCTACTACAATATTTTAAGCGGTTAAAGCGCAGCTTATAATGGCTAAAAACTATAGTTTTATTGGAATTTCACTTCCACTACTAAAAATGTAATCAGTTTAGTTGATTTTAATTTTGTTTGAACATTTTTTCCGGGGTTTTTATTTTAAATAATAATTTTATTTTTCTATTTTTGTTTTTCTGCCATTAGTTCGATCTAAAAACTAATCCATTTTCTCCACCAAAACGCCCTACCAACTGCTCTTTACCAGCACCACTTCTCATTATCATTTATGCACATTGTTACGGACTTTTGTATCTGGACGGATACCCTCCTTTCGGCCCCACCTCTTACCCCGAATTCATCCGAAAACCATTTCAAAATTGTCACTCATAAAAGTTTGATGTCGACAATTACGTATACGCAGCGTGGACGCTGATTGTCATTCATTTTAGATTGCCATTTTATAACTGTGTGTTGCTCTGGTCCATCCTGTCGTCTCTGTCCTTCTCCAAATATTGTTGCAGTGTCCATTTGTGAGTGCCATCGAGGAAAGTTCGTTGTTGCTGTGTCGTTTCAGCTCATAACAACTGACAACTGTGGAAATTAATTCAGCCACGCCCCCTCGCCGATGGACGCCTCCACTCCACCCTTAAGTTTGGCGCTTGAACTTATTTGCCGGCTTTTACCTGCAATTAGACGCAATTAAAATCGCAAAATGTAATTTATTTTAATTGCTGTTTCAAACAACTTTTTGGCCAAAGCCTCAAAATGTTTGGCTCGTGGAGGAAGGGGTGGTTGGTGGTTGGTTGGTGCTGATTTCTACATGTTTAGATAAACTTACCCGAAGTGCTTTCAAAATAATAAAATTATGCACGCAATTTCGGTTGTGAATTTGATGAAATTATAAAGTTTTCCTGGCCACGGCCAACGGAACGAAGTGCAAAAGGTTGTCTCACTTAAGTGGTGACGAACTGGGCGTATACTTGATGTCTGCTTAAGGGATGTTTATTTTTGGGACTATATTTAGAAATATATATTTATAAAAATCAATTGATAACTGAATACACTTTTTTTTAAGTAAAATATACATGAATATTAACTTTTGTGAGCAAGTTTCCTGCCAAGAAATAAGCAAACCGTGCGTATACTTAATATATGCTCATGAAATCCGCCATACCAAACCCTAGACAAAGCTAAAAGCTAATTGAAACAGTTAAGAGATAAGTAGTCTACTCATGGAGGGACTTAAGCTCCCATAAATATGTGAGAATGGGCAAGGACCTGCTTCAGGGGCTTTATCTTAATCCCCACTTGTTGAGCAATTAAAGCCACAAAAATCTGAGTGTTATCTTAGCGTAGCGCTTGCTGTCAATCCCTTGGTCTGAATCTGATTAGAAGTTTGACATTATAGGCAAACAATTTTACTCAATCGTCGGGTGGGAAATGATTTGCTTCCCACGCATAACTCACACATCCGTTTCGCATTTCTTTGGATAACTCCCAGGCCACCACCCGATATTCCGCCATATGTGCGGATGACAACAAAGTGAAGGAAGGAAGCCAGAGTTTTGGGGGGCGGGGGAATTTATGTGTTAGGTCCTGTAATGCGATGCCGAAACAGGCAACGAAAATCCGTTTAGCTCAGCCGGCAGCCGTCGTTTGTGTACCTCATTTGGGGCTGAGCAAACAGAATCAAGCTCAGTCAAATTGCTTTACTTTACCGCAGATTAGTCGGGGAAAATCAGGGGGAGAGGCAACCCAAAACACTTTACAAACTCGTCACCGTCAAGGGGAAATATTTAAGTCGTTTCCGGTGTAACTTAAGTTGATTGGATTATTTGGCTTTCCCAATAATTAAAAATTACTCAAGTGCAGCTGAGCTATTGATGAATTGTTCCTAATTAATTATTGGTTCATTTTGAAGCATATTTCTTAAGTAAAATGCTTTAATAAGTCATTAGAAAATCCTAATGTAATACATTTCTTATATACGATCAGAAAGAAGCTCTTAAATATTCTGTAATATTTATTTTTAAACGTTTAACAGACTGATTTTTATTATTTCTAAGCCCTATAACCCTCGTATCCTTCCAACTTCGCTTCAGAAAAAAATTATGTAAATACAAGTTGAAAATGACTTAAATTTCATTTAACAACTTTTCTCCCTGGACCAAAATTTATGTGTTTCTGGGTCAGTTCAACAAAGATAAACACTGCAAGTTAAGCTTGTTCATAACAAGCCAGTAACAACCCAAACCGCAGCAACAGCCACTGCCCATTCCAATAAACCAGATAACCGGCAACCAACACAAACAAGTGCCCTGCTCAATTCTGTGTTTTTCTTTGTTTTTTTGGCCAACTTTTTACTGGCAGAGACAAAACACCTTGGGGCTGCAAAGTTAGGCGGGTTAAGCTGAAAAATAACAATAAAAATCACAATTCAATGCCCCTGACTCGAGGTTGAGCAAGCAACGGGAGAGTCAAAAAGTGAGAATTTAATATTTTCAATTAAGTACCAGGCGAGTGGTTTGGCCTTAAGGAAAATTCTAAGAAATCCTGAGGCTGACTAAAGTCTCTCTGACTTTCTTAAAGTTGATGGTTGATTTTATAGCACAGATTGTGCTCTTTAAAGTATCGAAAAGTTGAACAGATAGGAGAGGCAGTGAATTTAATGCTACTATTTTTTAACTAAATAGTATTTCTAGTCTAAAATCAAGAAATTTATTATTAATTTAGTGAAGAAAATATTTTATTTTAGTTTTGTTATGTCTTAAACCTGTTTAAATGCTTCAACTTCAAAAGTCTTTGCTTTTTACGCTTGAAGTAACTTTAATATTGCGGAGGTTAAGACCTGCATGCATTTTTAATAACAAGTTTTTCAAAGGAGCAAAGAAATGTGAAGGAATTTCAATTAAAAATAAAACACATAACAAAATTTGTTTTATTTTTTTAATATATATATTGGAACTGTTTTCAAATGCAAAATAGTGAAAAGTTATGGACATTTGGCAGTGATAAATATTTTATTGCATTCTGTGCGAATGCTTTTAGCTTTAATTGTGGAAAATGGTTCGTCGAATTTTCCAGCAACCAAGGCGCAGCCAATTTCCCTTCTACCAATTGTCTATTGGCCGAGTTAATGGGCTTCGCTGGGAAAATTATATGCAACATAACGGCGCTGGAGGAAGGCACACAAATGGCGGGAGCTGGCCTAAAAGCGGAAGTGCTGCTGGCATGCCACGCCTATTTATGTGCTTTTAACATGGGCGTGAATATTAATGCTTCATATTTGAAAAGTTTGCTCTCTGCGGTGGGCGTTTTTGGCTAAGCCACGTCGGGGCGGCTTGTTGATTTAATTTGTGCTCCTCCATCTGAAGGCGTATAATTATTTCGCCAATGGGCGTGTTCCACAATGTTCCTTTGGCAATTTATGTTCCACGGACAGCCCGCTCGCGTGCTGGATGGGAATAGGTCTCTTCACGTCTCTCTATCTGGACTCTCCCCCGGGTTTTATGTCCTTTCGGTTTGTTTTATTTTTCAATTGCCCCGTTTGCTTCTGGCTCCTTTGCCGTTTTCCTCAAAACTGTTTAGCATGCAGCGCACACAAGGCCGTGAGTGTGTTTCAGCCGGAGAGGATATTGTATAAGTTTGCTATCTTTATGACCTCTACCCGGGCAGATACACCCACGCAGCCACAAACACACACACACACACACACACACACAGACCGCCATCGGGTAGATTAAAGTGTTAATATTTAATGCGCGCGTCGCTTTGAATTATTTGAGCCGTCTGCTGACTGACTAACTCCGCGTGTTTGTCTGGTTTTATCATTATTTTTCTGCGTTCGATGCCGATTTGCCTTTAAAGCCGCTCCCTTGTTAAATGCCCGTCAAATATTGATTTGCCCTTCGTCGGGGGTCTGGCTTTTGCATTAGGCCAACACGTTGTGGTAGCCAACTTGCTAACAGGCTTTTTGCTAAGCTTTGGCATTAGGAAACAACATTTATTCATACTTTAAGTTAATTTAGGTTCTATAAAATGTGGGTTTATAATTAATTTTAAAGTACTTCATTTATTATACATATTTAATAATATTATTTTGTTCTTATTTGACTATAAGACTTCTTTAGAGTTTTTTTCTAAGAGTTTATTAGCACTCGCAAGCGCAGCCGGCTTTTTGTCAGGTATCTCTCGTCGAGTACACCCTTCCTACCTATTATTTGTGTAATTTGCGCTTCGAATGTCAATCACAAATTAGGATGACGAAGAAGGCCAGTGCACACTGGGCCATAAAGCGAGATTTTAGGCATACAGCCAAGCACATTATTTAATCAAATCTTAAATTGGTAACTCTGGTAACTCTGGTAAAAAAAAACCGCTTTGTCCTTAAAGTTAATTAATTAGTTTATTAAACTTTTTATTCTCAAAACTTTGCTTTATGATAACATATACGTTTGCTTGTCGGATTGGGCGTTGTAAAATAACCTTAAAATCTATTAGTATTTATTTTTATAATTTTTTTTCAAATATTAGTTAGCTCTTCCATGCCAATTTTTGGGCGATACGTCACAGTGTGTTGTGACGTAAAGATAAGATTTAAAATACGGAAACGTTTTATCAACACAATAAATATAACCTTAACTCTCGATTCATCAACGCCCCGAATGGCGCATGTTGATGGTACTTAAGAAACTATATCATTCATAACTGAAGATAACGAGAAAGTTACCATTTTTAGTGATATTTGTACTTTTTGAAAAAAAAGGCAACAAAAGTAAATTCCCATGAATTTTAAAGAGTTTCTAATTAAATCTAATCAAACTGTCATTAATATAAGCTATCAACTCCATATCAGGGAATACCTTTGGCTATAAACATGTCTGTTGGCCCAGTTAGGAAGTCAGTGTGGAATCAAGCGCGGAGGAGGACAGACTTCTTAAAATAATCAATTAAAATATTAAAAAGGGAAATTGTTATGAAAGGTAGAGTTTAATATTATTGTGAATTTAAAATCAAAGTGTTTGTTTTATTCGCTAAAATGTACAGAAATTTCAAAGGTGTTTAATTATAGCCAAGCAAAGAAATCTAATAAAATCGTAAAGAGCTAATAAAGCGAATTATATTAATTAATCGAATAGCATCGAAACGAAAAATCAGACAACCGGTATAAAATATAAATATTATATAATAATAAAATAGTTGTTGAATTAACACTGCTTAGAGATAGCAGTTTCCAGTTGTACTTATCTCTTAAATACTTAGAAACAATTTATTCTGATTAACGCAATCTACTTCACTTAAAAAGTAATTATTTCTAATCTCTGGAGAGTTCTTATATTTCACAGTTAATACTTTCAACCTTTTGCCATGGCTTCTGGTGATCGTGGCCATGCTCTGGAGCTGGCAACTGAATGTTTTGGCCCACGAAACCTGCAACAATGAGCAGCGATACGAGAACCAGGTGATGTGCGAAGACAAACAGTTCGGATGTTTGGTTCCCTATCCGGATAACTGCAGTCTCTTTCTGGTTTGCGATTGTCTGTATCCCACGGTGAAGTTGTGTCCGGCAAGTCTATGGTGGGACAACACTACGCAGCAATGCAACTACCCTCAAGCCGTGGATTGTATTTACTATTCGATTGAGACGCCTGAGCCCACGGATGGAATTACACGAATCACTCCAGGACCTACGGATAGAACCACAAAAACCACGACTGAGGAGACCCCAACTACTCCGTCAGAAAATTGGCCAACTTCTAGCTGGGATCCACCGCCACCACCGCCTGGAATTTCAGATGATATTTGCCGGAATGATAAGGATGGTACCCTCTATCGGTACCCCTACGATTGCCAGGCCTACATCAACTGTACCCATGGCTCGCCAGTGCTGAACTACTGTCTTCCCGATAAGGTCTTCAATGACCTACTGAAAATCTGCGATACTCCCGAGGTTGCGGATTGCGAAGAGTTGCCCTTACCTAGTACGACCACTGAGACGGCGCCTTCTTCAACTACAGAGTTGGCACCTACTTCAACTACAGAACTGGCGCCTACTTCAACAACAGAGTTGGCGCCTACTTCCACCACCGAGATGCCGCCTACGTCCACCACCGAGTTCCCGCCTACTTCCACCACAGAGGAGGATGTGGTCTGCGGTCCGACTCCAGAGAGCATTCCAGAGGATTACTGTGAGCCGTTGGGAAATGGCTTCTATGAGTATCCGTACAATTGCAGCGGGTACTTGGCCTGCCGAAATGGGTGCACCGATCTGGATTACTGCCAGCCGGACAAGCTCTTCAACAACTGGCTGCACATCTGCGATACTCCTGATTCGGTGCTGTGTGATCCCACGCCATATCCGACAACCCCAGGGGTTACAGATAAGCCTACTACTCTCACAACACCATCCACCATACGAACGACAACATCGGAAGGAAGTGGCAGCACCGAATCCTCAACTGCCACAACGACAGAAGAGATCCCAACTACTACGCCTGGACTTCCTGCCGATGTAAATCCGAATGATTGCAAAGGTTTACCTGATGGAACCATTATCGCGTATGCTGGAAATTGTTCGCAGTACTTGATCTGTAAAGATAATCAAGTGCAAATGGGTCACTGTCCTCCCACGCTGCTCTTCAACCCCATTTGGCTTGTGTGCGATGAGCCAGGCGATTTTACATGTCTGGGTGACCGTACCACCACACCGGTTCCTACCACTAAGCCAACCACGACCACTGAGAAAACTACTCCAACTCCCACGACAACCACCACAAAAGCCACGACCTTGGGACCCACTGAACTCTGTGAAGGTCAGCCACTGGGAGCTTCGTTTGCCTATCCCGAAGATTGCACGAAATATTACATGTGCACTGGCAACGGAGGAAATTGGTTATTGGCAACTTGCATATATGGCAGTTACTTCAATCCAAGCACTAAAAATTGTGATCCCGGTGCCTCACCTGATGCCTGCAGGGCCACCACAACACCAACAACCACAGTGGCTTCAACAACAACAGAAAGGATTACTACGCCGAAACCAACCACTGCGGAACCTTCAACTACCCAAAAGATACCGACCACCACTGAGGCTCCTTCGACTGGAGTTTGTGCCGGTCGAAATGAGAACGAGAATATAGCTTATCCCAAGAATTGCAACAAGTATATCGTTTGCGTTTCTCCGATACCCATAGCCTTCTATTGCCCCGACGATACCTTCTTCAGTTCAAAGGATCAGAAATGCATTGGAAACTGGGAGGAGAGTGATTGTGAAGGAGATCAGAGCACTACTACTTCAGACCCCGGCTTTACGAGACCACCCCCAGAGCCCACGATGTGCACGAACAGCACCCGCGATACGTTCCCATATCCGGATAACTGTCAGTGGTTTATCCGCTGCGTAGACGATTACATTTACATGATGGACGTCTGTAATTGCGGGGAATATTACGATCCCATTACTGAAAAGTGTGGAGCGGATGTTCCATCTGATGCTTGTCGCTGGGATTACACATCAACCACTTCTACCACCGAAGTGCCGACCACAACCTCACCGGTAACGAGACCGCCCCCACAGAAGGGACCTTGTGACGATGTAGACGATGGTGCATTGGTGCCTTATCCCAACGATTGCTCGAAGTACATCAAGTGCAATCGACCGATCGCAGAAGCCTTTGATTGCGACGAGGGAGATGAATTTAGTGTGTCCCTGGAAAAGTGTGTGGATGCTTCCCTTGCCAATTGTTCCATTACCACCACCGCTAAGCCTTCAGAAGGGACAACGACTCCAAGTGGAGGGGATTCCACATCTACCTCTGCAGATTCAACAACAGATTATCCTACTACACCAACAACAGAATCCACCACACTTTTACCCACAGACGCCCCAACGGAATCCACCACAGAGTTTTCCACAGTAACACCAACAGAATCCACCACACTTTCAACCACTAACGCCCCAACGCAATCCACCACAGAGTTATCCACAGTAACACCAACAGAATCCACCACAATTTCGCCAACTAACGCCCCAACGGAATCCACCACAGAGTTATCCACAGTAACACCAACAGAATCCACCACACTTTCATCCACTGACACTCCAACGAAATCCACCACAGAGTTATCCACAGTAACACCAACAGGATCCACCTCACTTTCTACCACTTCCGAGCCAGAATCTTCGTCAATAGGACCGGGAACTACGACTGTAAAACCTTCCGGTGGAGTTTGTGATGGCAAGACTGACGACTCTTTGGTGCCCTATCCCAGAAATTGTAGCAAGTACATAATGTGTAAATCACCTATACCCGTTGGATATGACTGTCCAACAGGCTTGGAGTTCAGTCCAACGGAACTGACTTGCATGGATCCCGAGCTTGCCGGCTGTAGCCCGAAGATAACAACTCCTTCTACTACCGAGTCAACAACAGATTCAACAACAACCGAATCAACAACAGTTTCAACAACTCCCAAGACAACAACTGAATCAACAACAGTTTCAACA
>JAEIIF010020404.1:0-22322 GCA_018874455.1 Drosophila trapezifrons | reverse complement strand
CGCCTTTGGCCCGAGAACTCGTTTGCTGTGCGCGGCTGTCTTTGGGCCCTGTTACAATTTGCTTTTGCCTGCTTAGCATTTTGTATTTCCTGATGTTTAATCAGCCAGCCGAAGACGCTGCCGAGACGGCAAATCGATTTCGGGGTTCACTCATTTGCTACTCTAGCTGGGCAGGGTATCGCGGTTTTGTGGGGTCTTTGGAAGGTTCTATAATTTAGTTAGAGACTGCCACGACACTGGTTGTACTTACTGCTATGTAAGATAGTTATTTTATTATACTACTTTAATTAATAATTAAATAAAACTGCTTGCTAGTTGTCCAAATAGTAGAATAAGAAATGCCTAAGAAATGAATTAACAAACAAGTAATTAAAGCAATCACAAACCTTTTTTTTTTAGCCTTGGCCATGGGAATATGTTAACATATTAATTTTAAATCGTATTCAAATCGTATTTAAGTAAAATTCAATGTATTCCAAACGAAATTTCGTGTAAACATTAGACGCTATTAAAGGCGCTCAATGTTTTAGATTCGAAATTACCTTGAAACAGTTCATGGGTGACTGCTGAGGGTAAGCACAGACACGAAAAAAAGCTGAAATTTTAAATAAAATACATTTAAGTTAACTATGCACGTTTCTTCCCTAAAGTGAGGGTATCCCTAGAACTGTCTGATCTTTCTTCGCTGTCACAGCTCCAATGCGGTCTCGTCTTCATCTCTTCATTTGCAGCAAAGACAAACACGAGGTTAGCTCCGATCTGTTGGCGTCTTTTTTTCGCGCAACATTGGCCTTTTTGTTTGGCTTTGTTTCCATTTACATATTTTAATTGCCGGGGCTGGGGCAGGGGCTGGGGCTGGGGAGTGGGGACTAGGGGACTGGGGGACGGGTCGAGCTGATCGAACCGCCGGAGGTCCGGGCCCAACTTGTTTACTGTTACATCTATGCGGAAGAGTCCGAAGCGGAAGTCTGGGCCAAGTCCACCGGCTGCGTGTGTAATGTGTAATGAGGCGGGGGAACCAGAATGCCATAAATACCATCTAGACGAGTCGGAGGAGTCGGAATCGATCCAATCCGATCAAATAATAGAGGAGCCTTGAAGCCCTGTCAACGTCGCGCCAAAAGGTCACGAGGTTAAATGTAAATGGGAATCGGGAAGGGATCATAACTCATTATTCTTCTTCAGATTCCAGCGGCTATATTTATACACTGTGAGCTCACAGGTGGCCGGGGTCTCGTGTTGTCCCAAAACTTGTTCTGCCACTAGATTTAAAGAATTTCCTATAATTTGATTGCGAGATAAATAAAAGGCTATTTACTCAAAGAGATTCCGCTAACAAGCTGGCTCCGATTTCATAGCTCGTAAGCGTGCTGGTTCTTAACCCTGGATTTTGGTTAAATAATCGTAAAATAAAGCATAGTTTGTTTACCATTATTGCTTAATTGTTTGTTTTTAATGTATATATTAATGGGGAAATTAGACTGTGCATATATAACGTATAAATAATATTACGTATACGTAATAAAATATTCATTAAATTGCAATAACTATTATTACTGATTAATTATAGAAAAACTTCCAGTTCCAACTATATAGACTATAATTAAAGACTCTAAAAAGGTTTTTTTTACCTAAAAAATATATTCTCTTTAAACAGATCTTGTCCTATATCTTATTTCCTGCATTTTCCGACTTTAATGTCTGCCTAATCAGGGGATCTCTTGACTCGTTCTTGATTTGTTTATGACGCATATGTCTAGGCGCTCGTTTAACTTCGCCTTGACTGATATTGTTGACCAAAGGGGTGTTAAGTGAGTTGCCCCCCGGCTTGTGGAGTCGCCCGACTGGTTTCACTAGACGAAAATTAAATAAGGGCCAAATGGCGACTTCTCCCAGGCCAGACCGGGACGGGAACCAAGTGGTATGGGTTGGCAACCAGTGCTCGCTGGAAAACACATGCATATTTATGCAAATCCACTTACACTCGGCGAGAAGTCAAGAATAGAAACCCCGAAATATATAAATCTGCGGCCGGGCCGAAGGCAATTTTAAAACGCCAAGCAGGTTTGCGATCTCCCCCAGAATTCTAAGCAGGCTCGCGGCCTTACCGATGCTGATCATGATCGAGTTGTTAATGAAAAGAGCCAAAACGAAGCCAAGCCGAACCGAGCGGAGCACTTGGTGACGACTTCTTAGCCAACTTCCCTCCTCCGGGGCGGGACAAGATTCTGTGGAGTGTACGGAAATGCTATTGCCACCGGGCCGTAGCGCCAAAATAGAAAATCGAAAATCGAAATAACAAAAAAATATGCGACTGACAAAATTTCGGGCGTGGGCGAGCAGAAAGAGTCGCGGGCACGTGATTAATTTGCTAATTTCTGCGGCGGCCCGGCGACTCCAATTCGTTTTATGGCTTATCAATGTTTTGCATGGCTTATTCTTATGTTTTGTCAGTTGTCAGTGGAAGAAGAGCTCCCCGCTTTCCCAGCTCGACTGGGCAATGCCCTGGGAGCTTCTCAAGAATTCTCTGGTGTTGGCTTTTGCCTGGGATTCCCACTGTTTCGCTCTGCTTTGCGAAGTTTTCATTTTCCAATTACTCCGAGAACTAACAAGTCGTAATGGGCCATAAACTGAGTGCTTATTTGTTTTTATGACCGAGTTACAAGTTTACAATTTTCTCGAGGATATATTTTGTTCAATGACAATGCTACCCGGGCTAACTGGCTTGGTTTTATATTTTGTTTATTATAAAAACTATAAAAATATTCATATTTTAAAGGGGTTACCAGCTTGCAAAGAACACTAAATCTATTCTTAGCTATAAAGAATAAAAAAAGACGTTGTTTGTGCACAATTTGAATACCTTTTTTGAGTTTTTAAGAACTTTATCCCACATTTTATTTATTATGTAGTATTACTTTCAGTCAAACTTCTATTTTCTTACCTTAAACCCCTATTAAATTTCCAAAATGATGTATTTAAAGTATAAATTGAACGGAAATGAACAATGACTGCATTTTAAGTTGATAAATCAATTTAATTCATTCAAAGCAACAATTCAAACGTGCCAGCCACGAGAATCCATATGAATGGGCGCGGAACTGGTGGCCGAAAGAATAGTCTAAAAATAGGGGTACAGGTTTATTATCTTGTGCTAAACCCTAATGGATTTCGGTTGTACACACAGCCTGACAAGCACCTCGGAGTCGTAAAAGCAATGTTTGATAAATTGGCCAGCCGCACGGCCGGAGAATCGCCAAGTTGGCCAACAACGGCATTCGGGCCAGAAGCGTGAGTGTCTGTGTGCTGAGAGAGAAATGTATTCCGAAAAGAGTATTAACATATTTTATGCAAATGGCGTTGATCGCATTTGTGGCAAGTGACAATGAGATCGGTATTGCAAAGTCCATAAGGGGCTGCCCTGGGAATCCATTTAGGCAGGTTCCCTCCCTAAACGAGACTATATATCTTTATCTGTCTCGGTATCTGTATATACACAGTAAGGAAAATGCTTGAATTTACATTTTTAGGGATTTAAATTAGAATATACAAACTATATTCCTGGGCAGTAAGTATTTATATTTATTTAAGAATTTACAGAGAATACCTGTATGCTTTTTAGTTAAATATATGGCACATGTTCTTAGCTTCTTTTTCTCTGGGTGTAAGATGTATCTGTTGGGGCTTTCGGTATCTGTATCCGAGTGAGCAAACAGCTACGGATATGTAATGAGGCTTTTGTTTGATTTCGTTATTATTTTTCATGGCACATTTGAGGCGTGTGTTGACGTGACATTGCGCTCTTCCTGCGGCACATCAGAGATATTTGCATAAGCATTTGGTTAAAGCGATCGCCGGCACCTGGAGGACTGGAACTCGCACTGAGACTGATTCGATTTTTCACGCACTTTGCACTTGAAAACGCTCCGCTCTGCTATGGCCAATTTGTCACCGGAGAGAGATGCGTCATTTCGTGGCTTTTTTCGTAACAGTCGCCGGGCTGCATTTCAATTAGCTGCAATTAGTTCGGGCTGCGAGCCGGAGCCAGAGCCAGAGCCATAGCCATAGCCAATTGCCTCATTGCCTCAGTGAAATTTAATTTAAGTTAGCACGGAGTTGCTGCTTGGCTACGCCCCCCAGCCAGGGGTTAGGGCCAGGTTAAGACGGGCTGCGAAACGTGCGCCGCAGCACTAGAGTACGGGCACTTATGGGTAATTGTGCAATTTTCGCCACTCAAGAACACGCCAAGAATACGGCTCGACCTTGGCTGGCCGTCGCCTCCGATTTTGTTGAGATGCCGATGCCACTGCCACTGCCATTTTGCAAGTCACAAGCCCATGGGCTTTAACCGCAATGACAGTCATTACTTAGCCAGAATCTTTAATTCCATCTTGGATTTTTCAATAGCACATCGGCCATTATTGAGGAAGGCGAGGGAGTTGCATTTTGGCACTTGACTCTGTTATTTTCCACAAGGGCCCCCAGCACAGTGGCATTCGATACTCGATGCTTGATTCTAAGGAAAAATTCTACAATTAATTAACTGAGCTCACGCGCAATTAATATTTATTTAATAAAACTGGGTTTTCGCAATCATCTCATGCTAATATTATAATTAATAATACCTCTTTGTTTCACTTGCCTCAGCCACGGAAATTTCCTCTGTTGATTTATAGAAAAATCTGGAATAGTTTTATTATTTATTGATTTAAAAATATTCCTATTGACTTTAACACTATAATTAAATGAAAATAAATCTTTTGGGGAGGATTGGAAAGCTGACACATTTCTTATTTACAATTTGAAACTGTGACTTTTGCAACAGGAAATGTTTTCAGCCGAAAGTAATTGTTGTCTTTGATTTATGTGTGAAAACATAAATATTGATTGAGGAATGATTTTAGCAAATTGTGGCTTTGAAAATATATATATTTTAAGAGCTTAAAGGTGTGTTAAAGGTTATTATTAAGTGAATTTTGGTGTTTCTACAAGTAAAGGCAGGGTGTTCACCTTAAAATACTGCATTGAACCTACTAAAATGATATTTAGAGGGAAATTAAACCTCTAAGGGTGTGTAATTTGCTATTATTATTACTTTTGTGCTATTATTTTGGCCAAATGACACGGATATCGTAATTTAATGGCTATTTAGTGCAGGCACGTGTTGAAAATAAACACAGGCATTATGCTGATTAATATCGAAAGCCATAAAATCGCGGCATGTTGGCTTAGTTCGGTTTTCGAGTGAACTACGATTACTACGGGAATCACTGGAAACGTGACGCCGGGTTAACCGGTTCTGGCCAACTCCAGCGCTGAGTAACCACTGTGATGCAGTGGTGATGCCCCACTGTGACCTTCGGCCGAGTTGCCACAAGATGAGACGCGAAAACCTTCGGCGAGGAGCTCTCTGCGGTTTTGACACCGCCGCCTTTGGCAGATGGCAAACAATTTTTGTGGCCGCCACTAAACAAAATTAGACACAACTCATTTCAACTTTGCGGCGGTGTGAAAACCCGGCTATAATGAGCGCGAAAAAACTGTCAACACACTCGCCTTTGCGGGCCCTCTTCTTGGCCTGTTTGCCCAAGAATCGGGTAATTATTGACCCGTTTTGCTGGCCAAATATTGTTGCGGACTAAACAGCTATTAAATGTCGGCCACGCGGCAGGAAAATGTTTGGAGGGAAAAAAAAACAATTAGAATTCGTCAAAAGAGGGTTTGAATATGCATATATGTTATATAGCATCGCCATATCGCAAGGCCGAGGTGGCAAACTGGTTAACTGCTTGGCATCTGACATACATCGCGTTATATATGGCCCAGATCCGGAGTGAATTAAGAACGTTATATAATGTCGATTGCCGATTGGAAAACATGTTTCCGAAGAAGCACTTCGTTAGCAGGCAGCGGTTGAGAGACCGAAAAAGAAATCGGCGAGCGACGTGCCGAGTGCTCACTTGACCGATGGCTCAAGCCGCTTGACCTGCGGTCATAAACAGGGCAACAACTTGGCCAAAAACCTGGCCAAAATCTGGTAGATCTACCTTTTTCCAGGCAGCGTACGTGCGCGGTCTGTCCGGGGGATTTCCCGCAGGCCTCGAACTCATTGGGATCTTGGCAGAAAGTGCAAGTGATCTGGATATTCTAGGTGGTGGCCGTAAGGTCTATAAACAAAGCTGCCCGACACAGCCACGCGCCGAATATTACCAAGACACATACTTGCATGGGCGACGCGACCCCGGCCCCATAGATCCAAGATCCAAGATCCAAGATCCGAGCACCTCCGAAGCGATACGATCCGATACGATCCATGCGATCCGAAGCGAAGCGACGCCAAGCCTGAAGCCCCAAGAATCGGCGACGACGTCGGCGCCTCGGCGGAGAGACTCTTTAAATTTCGGTGTTGGTTAACTTTTGAGGCACTGTCTCCGCCTGCTCTCTCAGCTCGGTTCAGCTCGGCTTAGCTCAGCGTCTCAGCGTCTAACGATCGATCCGATCCGATCCAATCGCGGTGCCGTGCGAATTCTTTGGACTAGGCGCTTAAAAAGCACTGCCAGTCGCTCCGATCCCTCATACGCCGTGCATTCATCACGCCTCGTGGACGTGTCGTGGGTAGTGGCCAGAAAAACGGAATACCTAATCAAGTCCTTGTCGAGGGACTGCGAATCGAACTCTGGTGTGAACAGTGATCAAGTGTGTGGTGAACGAAACGAACTCATTGGATTTTAGTGACCCCCGCCAGCCGGATTTTCCAAGCATTTTTTTGCCGCAACTCAATCCTTAAAGGTGAGTGAAGAGACAGCTCGATCGATCGGTGTGCGCCAAAAAAAATAGTTTTATTGGCTCGACTTTTGCTTTGCGGAAGTCATCGAAACTATCGTAAAAGTCTCCGTCTCCGTCTCCGTCCCAGTCTCTGCCGAATTTCAACATCGATCGATAGCACTTCAACAGCCCCTCTAAGCTGTGTGTGATTCACCCATAGAGGAAATCGCATTCCATCGAGCAGTTAAATATGTTTATGAAAAGAACTCTATAAGCCCGCTGACGCAGGTCCAAAATGAGTGGCCAGTGACGCCTCACGTAGCCCTCATAATACGAAAATTATGCTAGCCTTAAACAGAGCGAATGGAATTCTATGGCCGATCCCGGAGACTCTGATCGGGCCGGATCTCTTTGCTCTTAGCCGCACGCGCTAATTGCGAATGCGGCTTAAGTAGCCGATAATGAGTATGGATGCCACGCATAATGCCATAGGCCATAAGCATATTAATCCAGACCTCTGATAGCTGGATAGATGAATAGACGCGGGAGATTCGCTGGCCACAGTCACGTTCTCCGCTTCAGTTCTGGGTGCGAGTCTGGGCCCGGTCAGTGGGGGTTTTCGTATGCGCCAGACGTCGCCGGCTGCGTGCGCTGCCCGAATCGATCAATGGAGGAGCTGCTGCCTCCCCCGTGGTATCAATCACAGTCACAGGCATTAGATTTGAGTCAGGTTTCGCATTATATTTATTACAATTACTGCTCTGTCCCATCTGTGACGTGGTCCCGGGAAACGTAGAACCTACGGAAGACGGCCAACGGCCAAGAGGAAACCAAAAAGCGAACCCAAAGCCACGCCAAAAGCCCCCCAAAACCCGTTGGCAACATCAACCTTGATCTCGGACTTCGGAGAACCCGAAACAAAAGCAGTTCTATACATAAATTTATCGCGGTTATTTAACTATGCTAATATTCCGGTAAGGATGATCGAGCGCTGGACTCATCCGCGCGGAGATCGTAGACTCGCAGACACCTCACCCCGCCCGTGGCAAAACTAGTTTAATTCTGGCAGCGCGTGGCACCTGCATGGCATTAGCAGTGACGTCGCCAGTGTCTTGGCCTCTGGCTCTGCATATATCCCGGTCTGTCCGCCAGACACTCCCCACACTATGTATACCTCTTACACTGGTTTTACTTTACAAATCGCCCAGCGCCAAAAGGCCAGCTGAATTAAGCGGGCGAATAAAATTCAAAACACACGACTTGACATTGAACCGCAGCGAGTTAATAGTTGGAAATCTATGCGCGAAGCCAGCCCCAGCAGCAGCTCCTCGGCCAATAAGAATAGTTTGTGTTTTCGACTCGGTGCGAATCATGCAACCGCTCTGAGGTCAACTGGTTGTCCAAGCCATCCATTCTAGCCGCAGGTAGAGCGTCTATGGAGGTGAAGATCACTCGCCTGGAGTTGGTCAGCCTTTCAGGTGTTGCCTCCGACTAGCAGCCGTAATTATTCGTCTTCAAAATGCACAAATTAAACTGCATTTAGGGTGCATTGATTCCGATGACAGGCACAGGCGTGTGCTCGATATTTATCACTGAACCCTGCGACACTAGGCCTAATTACGTCTAATGAATAATTTACAAAATCGATTCAAATGCGATCTATTCTGACTGCCTCAATCGCAAATGACTTGGATCCCCCTTTGAGTGGTCACCAGAACAAGTTGTCCAAGGTTTAGCTCTAGTATTCGAAGACTTTTCACCATTTTCGGGGTAGCTTTGCATTTTAAGAAGACTTCCAAAAGGTTATTATCTATCAATCTTTTAAAGAACCTTCCCCATAGGTAGTTCTTAACTTCCAGAAGGTTTTCATCTATCAATCTTTTAAAGAACCTTCTCAATAGATAGTCCTTAACTATAACTTAAAGTTCATAAACAACCCCTTCCATGTTATCATATATTTTCAAGCTTTCTTATCTGATTATTTAAGGTTTCCAATTATATTTCTCAGCCAGATCTTCTAAGGTTCTTGAACAACCTTTTCTGGTTTTCAATCTCCGAAATAAACATTTGATAGGCCCCCCGAACGTTTGTAAAGAATGGATATGCAAATATATCATTCGGCAGCGTGTACAACATAAAAAAAAAAAGACAACAAAATTATTGATTGTTTTCTGCGGGGATTTCGTGGCTTTGGCTTCGGACTCCGTTTTATTCGGAATTCTCTTTTTGCGCTTCCGGCTTGCTATCTTTGTATCAGTTTCGAGTATCATTGAGGCTGGCCGAGCCGCCGAAGGTCGCTCGAGCAGCTCTCTTGCCTGGTTACCTGCCGGCTGGCACTCGCACTCACCTCAATTGTGGTCCATAATTAGTCGTGCAGCTGGGGATGCCTTCCAAATGGAGAGGCCAGGCATGGCCTGCATGCGAATGAGGCAAATGAGGCGGCTGTGGCGGAGCACCCACTGATTGATGGCATCTCCAGCTAGTTGTGGGTTGCACACAGTTGCGGAGACAAAGGCGTCTCGCGTGACAGGCCATAACTCAGGACGGAAGCTGCGGAATACCAATAGTGGCTAGTGTCTATAAGCACCCCTTCCGCTTTCGCTTGCAGATGACGCCCAACATAATAGGCAGCACTTTCATCTTGGCCGAGACGGCCATTGCCGATGGCAACAACAACAAGATGGCCGCCACACCTGCCGCCACCGCCAGCGTGGCCGCACCCGCGCCGAAGGTATCCAAGAAGCTGGAGAAGCCAGCGGACAAGCCCTACGAGATGGAGATCGTGTGGCGCAACGTGGGCCTCTTCGTCATCCTCCACTCGATGGCCCTGTACGGCCTGTACCTGGTCTTCGCGGAGAGTGCCTACTGGGAGCTCTTGCCAGGTGAGTCTGGGTATCATCGGGTCCTGTGAATCCCTTGCTAACTTCGGATTTTCCAGTCTACGCCTCCATGTTCATCGGCGGCCTGGGCATCACGGCCGGAGTCCACCGTCTGTGGTCGCACAAGGCCTACAAGGCCAAGCTGCCGCTGCGCATCTTCCTGATGCTGTGCCAGTCGCTGGCCTTCCAGAACAGCATCTGGGAGTGGACCCGCGACCATCGCGTGCACCACAAGTTCACGGACACACACGCCGATCCCCACAACTCCCGTCGCGGTTTCTTCTTCTCCCACATGGGCTGGCTGATGTGCAAGAAGCACCCCGACGTGACCAGCAAGGGCAAGCAGATCTCCATGGAGGACATTGAGCAGGATCCCGTTGTGATGTTCCAGAAGAAGTGAGTACTTAGCTTTTAAGGGCTTTGTTTTTTCACCTTTTACTCACACCACCTTGCTCCCCAAACAGACTCTACTTTGTGGTGATGCCCATCTGCTGCTTCGTCCTGCCCATGATCTTCCCCTACTACGTGATGGGCAGCTCCCTGCGCGTCTGCTTCTTCACCTGCGCCATGCTCCGCTTCTGCCTGTCGCTGCACTTCACCTGGCTGGTGAACAGCGCCGCCCACTTCTACGGCATGAAGCCCTACGACATCGGCGTGAGCGCGAGAAACAACAAGGTGGTCTCCACGCTGACCATCGGCGAGGGATGGCACAACTACCACCACGTCTTCCCCTGGGACTACAAAGCGGCCGAGCTGGGCGCCTACAGCTTCAACTGGACGACGGCCTTCATCGATGTGATGGCCAAGATCGGTGGGTTACCATCCCGGCAGGAAGCTGAAATAAATGCTAATCCCTTCTCCCCTTCTTCAATATTTCTATGAATTTCCTTAGGACAAGCCTACGACCTGAAGTCCGTGTCACAGGAGATGGTGTACAAGCGAGTGCTCCGCACTGGCGATGGCTCCCACATCGCCGCCCTGCTGGACGCCAATAACAACAATGCCATTCCCACCAGCGAGCTGGTGGCCCATCTGGACCACGATCTGGAGGAACACGCCATCTGGGGCTGGGACGACAAGGACATCAGCGAGGAGGACCGTAAGGCGGCCACCGTGGTGAACAAGGGGTCCGAGTGCAAGCTGGACTAGGGAGTGGGTCTGCTGGAGCGGTGGTTAGCCCAAACGAACAGCCTTCTTGCTGCCACACCGGGTCTGCAGTATTTAATTATATTAATTGCGCATTCTTCGTACTGCCTACGCATAAGTGGTGACTGTTTGCAACCTAGAAAAATCAACTTAACACCGAGACCCAGGGAAACACACAACACACAACAGGGGAGTCCGGTCCGGAGGTCCGGAGACGGAGACCCGATGGCGGCAAGAAGCATCTTATATATCAATGGCTTCAATTCCAAATACAACCAACAACCAACTGATAAAAAAAAACTATTCGAGATTAGTCAAAGCAACTTGTTCGCAGCAAAAAAGAGTGTTAACAAATATCTGCGCCCTATTAATACCCCCAAAAATTCCCCCCTCTGGCCCTCGTCGTTCAGGGATGATGAGCACAGCCGCCAGCCCCTCCCTATCTCTATCCCTATATATATTAATATTTGTATATTTACGCAAGAGGTTCTAGAATTAAGCGTACCTGCTAAGCCCTACTTTAAGCGTCGACTTTTATGTGTGTGTACATTGTGTTAGTTATTTAGGTCCAAAATTGTACATTTCAAGCCCAACTATTGTTGAAAATTCTACAAGAAAAATATATGAAAAAAACCTATAAAAAAAACTATAAAAAATACAACAAATGTGCTGTGCATTTATATTTGGTTGGGATTTGATATAAATAATAGTATTTTTCTCCTAAAATAACAGGGAAGCAATTACTCAAAGTACCAACGAAATTATATTTTTATTGGGAACACTTGGATGACTTTTGAGCTCTTAATAAAAAGCCAACTAATTTAATTAGCATTTTATAATTTATGCAACATTTTTGCTACGAATTGTGACGATCTTGGGTATTAAATTGTGTATTTTGATGTTCTCTACTTTGTTCCTTTAATTGCCTATAAAGAATATGGCAAGTTCCTAGTTTCTGTGCTTAATATATGGAAATCCAGAGCTCATTAACACCTTAGTGGCGCTAAATGCTGACTTTTGAACTTGTCATGCATTTAACATTTTAAATTGCATTTTTAGTGCCTCATAAATGTTGTTATACTCTCTAGTATCAATGAAAATGAATGTTCTAACTTTACTATAAGAAAGGCAAGAAATTCTTGGATATTATATATATAACTTCGTTTTTTCCAACCTATACATACATCATTCTATTAATTAATTTCAAATAATTAATCCCAGCTATTACCAATCTCTAGATTATTTCCTTTTCCAACTACTAAACCCATCAGAAGTAAGCCAGAGACTTTGGATAAATGAAGCCATAACACAGGAGACAGCCTTTATTGGAATACCAGAAGTAGGAGTGGCTTGGAGGGCATTAACTGTAGCTGATGTGCTGCTCCTCGTGGGTGTTGAACTGCGTCCGGGCGGCGTACATTAAGGCCGCCATGAAGGCGCCATTGTTCAACACCAGCGACAGGATGGTGGCCATCTTGAGTGCCGGCAGAATGAAGGGCAGCAGGCTGCCCAGCAGGACGACAGGGAAGATAAGCATGGGCACTGCCACCTGCATCATGGTCACCTTGTACGAGTTCTTCTTCTTGCGTTTTCCCAGCAGTCCTCCGCCGCCGCCATCGCCACCGGCCACGCCTCCACCGCCTCCCAAGCCGCCCTGCTGCTTGGAATCTCCCTCCGCCTCCGGCTCATAGTTCTCCACACTGCCACTGTTGACGCCACCGCCGCTGATGGAGGGAAGGTTAATCAGGTTGAGGTCCATCTCCTCAGTCTCGCGCCTTCGGGCTCGTCCCATCCGAGATTTGGGAGCTGAAAGTGGAGTTTTTACTTAGAGAAATAGTTTAGACGCTTAAAAAATATCTGGTTTAGTTAGAGAAATATTTGGATCCTTAAAAAATATTTTGTTTTCTTAGGAAAGTATTTAGACTCTTAAAAAATATCTGGTTTAGTTTCAGAAATACTTTCAGATGAGAAAAATACTGATAAAAAATGTGAAAACCTTTACTCTAGAAAATAAATCTTTTAGAAAGTTAAAAAGCAGACTTGTTATATTATTTTCAATTTTAATTCTTCTTCTATTATTAGATCTTGTTGTTGACAGAGTATTCAGGCTATAATTTAATCCAAATAAAATAAAATAAATCGAGTTATACAGTCTAGCTGCGGATATCATATTCAAGGAGTTCTTAAAAGTTAAACATGCATTTGAGTTAGGCTTCACCTTGAGTCTCCAAGAAGATCTTTCTAGTTAAACATGAATCCTATTCTATTTCCGAAACAACATTCCATTTTTTGGGTAAATATAATCATACATTTCGCAAGGTTACGTATTTAATTGTTAATTATTTTTAGCTGAGAAGAGCGTAATAATGAAGACTTTATATATGAGAAATAGTTAATTGTTAATTATTTTTAGATGAGAAAAGCGTTATAAAGAAGACTTTATACATGAAGTTGTGAAGCAAAAACAGTTTGTTGTTTATAGAACTTAATTCAACCAAAGCTGAGTGTAAGAATAGCCATAAAGTATCAATTTTGAGCTGGCCAAATTTATTAAATATTCGTTCTATTAATATCCTTTGCATAGAAGTCACCATCAATTTCGCACATGCGTCGAATATTCTGCCACGATCAAAGATCGAACCCGAACTGGCAAAACTCGTTGGATTTGAATAGAGACAAAAAGTGTGTGAAAGTAAATTAATGGCTGTTCATAGAAAAGAAATGAATGAATTTGAATTTATAGCAAAAGGTCAAATTTTGTTATAAATAAGTTATCAGTCAGATATGCTTGGAATTATATCAGCAATTGTCTCCCTACTCACCCTTCTTCAGCGAGAACTTGAGCTTATTGTCCTTGCTGGGCACCACCTTCACCAGCATCCCGTTGAGGAAGTGCAGCTTGAGGTCGCGGTGCTTGAAGAAGCGCTGGAAGTTGACCACCAGCCGCTGGTTGAGCTCCTTCTCGGACATGTGATGGTACTTCTTGGCCACCAGACTGCCCATCTGGGTCTCCTCGCCGAAGAACTGGTCCAGGAAGTCGCGCGTCAGGTTGCCGGTGCTGGGCATCCTGGTTCGCTCCTCCATCTTCTGCAGCACGTACAGCTTGGTGCAGTGCAGCATGCTGGACTCGCGCAGGCACTCGTAGATCCGCATGGGAATCGACGCCCTAAAGTATGACACACTATTCGTCGCCGCCTGACTGCGGCCCATGCTTGGGTTCGTGTCTCCGCTGGGAGCAGCTGCATCTTGGCCCAGTGACGGATGGAGGCTGAGCAAGAGGCAGAGGCAGAGTCCCAGCAGGACTCGCCAGGATAGGGACCAGGATCTGTCGGAGCCCGCTTGCATTTTCTACGTAAGTCTTCTTTTCCTGCCAAACACAACACAACTGCACCGCAGCAGTGACAGTGGAAAACTGAATGCATCTGCTGGCCAAGAGTCGCCGACTGGCCACTACTTTCCTCCGGCCAGGCAACTGGTTTGCTGCTCCGCTGGATCGCCAACGCTCGGCTGGCTCTCGGATTTAGCTCAGCGGGTTAGCCGGTGGCTCTTACTTCCACCTGCCCCAGTTGCCTGACTTATGGCCGATGCATTCGATTGTTTACAGCCAAAATTCTGGCTCTAATCTCTCCCAGAATCAGTTCTCTGCGATCCGTGTGCGGATCTGGCGCACCTGGCTCAGGTTCCCGCCGACTGGCGGACTGGCGGACTGGCAACTGGGTCAGCAGTGCGTCTGCAAGTAAAAGTAACTCGATGCTCCAGTTGTTGGCTGAACATTAGAAATTTTCACACCTCATATCGGAGGAGGGGAGAACAGATCGCTGAACACGAGGCACTTTGTAATTATTTTCCACTTGAACATAGCTATAAAATAGTAATAGTTCTTAATTAAAACTGCTTATTAAAAATACTAGATTTGTACTTAATTAACTTTAAATTTTACAGAGAGTTTCTGTTTTAAAAATAAAAAAATAACACTGCTTTTGTCACTTAAAGTCTGGATAGATCTTTCTTTTAGTCATTATTTGTATTATTCTTAAGATTTAAGTTTTCTAAGGCTAAGGTGGGTTAAATTCTTAAGAATATTAATAATATTTGCTACTATTCCATTTTCTTTGTTATTTTGAGTTATGTTTATAATTTTCTTTCACAATTTCTTTCTTAGAATTAAAGTTATACAGATTACAAAATGTTGTCAAGTGATTATAAGTGAATATAAATATTTACCGCAGTTACCATTTAGTTCTAACTATAGGTTAGCTTTATAAAATTAATAAATTAAGTTTATTTAATTGGAATTTCCAACTCCCAACCTTCCTAGTCTCCACTAATTATTATATTTTCTTCAGATTAGTCTCCACACTTCCTTATTATGACTTCCAACCATTAATTCTGGATCATATATCTGGGCAAGTGTATTCATTAGACGCGTTTCTTTGTTGACAGACGACAAAATGGCGAAAATTGCCACAAAGTGGAACAATTGAAGCCGGATTCGAGATGATCGATCGGCTAGAAAAGTGATTCGCTTTTGAATTAAGTGGCCTCGGATCAAGTGAGAGTTAATTAATTAGTCTATGGCCATAATGAGGCATGAGTGGCAAGGAGAAATCCAAGCTCCCATGTGGAGGTGTCTTTCCACCAACTGTGACCCATTTCGGTTATTTTGGAACTGGGAGGAGCTTCAATTGACTTTCTATACGCTCCGCCGCCGACGCTGCGGAAGAGCAGTTAAAAGAACCGTAAATCACGGAGGCCCTCCGTAGAATTCGAAATGAGGCAGAAATTTCACTTTCCATAGCAGCGGAAAAAAGATACGCAATCAATCGAAATCCATAGCCATGGGCGCCGTCTTTAGGCAATTTCGATTAACTGATTTATTATATTTACAGTTTGGAATAATATTTGTAAGTCATCAGAAATAATGCGATCCTTTGCGAGACCTTTAAATCTTTCTGTTTAATGTTGCCTCTTTATTAACACACTTTTCTTTATTTAAAGTGTTTTAAATAGAATCATTTTCAGTTTACAATTTCAGACAGCAGACTAATTCTCTTTACACATCAAACTATTCAAATAGCGAAGAAAATTCTCTGCTGAATATCTGTTCTGCCATAATTTACTTGCAATAAATAAATAAATAATTTAAATAAATAATTTAAACTAAACTTAAATTATTATTTGGTTGCATGCTCGCTGAGGCTGAGGTAAAAATGTGACTCCTGGCCTGCCACCAGCTAGCTTTCTCTGTCGATTCTAGCAGATCCCCTCCAGGATCTACCACTCCTTCTCCAGCCAGACGGGCTGCTGGGTGTGCGAGTGGGAGTAGACCACGGGCACTGGAGCTGGAACGGGTGCGGCGGCATAGGCGGCAGCTGCTTGGACGGGCAGAGCGCGGGACAGCATCTGGCCAATGGCCAGCACCAGCAGGATGACGCCCACGCCCAGACCCTTAATGGACACCACGGTCAAAGCAGCCAGCAGGGTGGTGATCACGCCCACGACGAAGGCGCCGGGCACCAGGGCGAAGCTGATGCGACGCAGGAAGTGGTGGCCAAAGGTGCGGCTCTCTGGAAAGAGAAATAAAAGGAAGATACAGTTTAGAGCTTTTTTAAATTATATATTTTTGAGTTAACAAATTAATAGTAATTTTTTGTCACTTAAACTTCTGTCTTTCAATGTCGGTGGTGAGTTGCAACTTAAAACATTTAAGATCAAGTCTCAATATTAGTTTCTCCACTTTATATATCAAAATTAGAGTTTTCTTTTTGATTTTCTTGTTGTATATTATTTTTTCTTGTATTTAAGTTCACTAACCAGCCACATCCGACTCCACCTCCGAGCTGTTGGCAGCCTGCTGCTGACCCAACGCCAAGTCACAGGCCAGAAACAGGCACACGAGAGCAAACACAATCTTCTGGTTGGCGGCCATTTCGATGCGATTCGATGATAGCTTAATCCTTCGGGGTATGAGTATCCGGTAATCCGTAATTGACACTGCACTGCTCCGGCACTGGCGAACAATTGAGTGGAGGGCTCACATTGACATTGGCTTTTATCGACGAGGGTCTGGGCGGGCCCACGGGTCGGCTACTTGAAATTCGGCAGCCGGACATCGCGCAGCCGCAGCGTCGCACGAACGTGCGCCAAAACAAGCAAATCGTGCCGCATCCATACGGCCCGCAGTGCCATCAGTCAGTCAGATGCCGAATCTGACTAGGTACACTGAGAAAGAGGAACTCCTAGTACTTCAAAATTGTAAGTTAATCAATAATAATAATTAATATAATTAATAAATACGAAATAAAGGGGTTTTAAATGGGTTTTCTTAACTTATTTGTAGGTGAAGGAAAGCTATGAATTTGTAGTTGTATTTAAAACTGAGATATATGAAAATATTATAATAAATAAAGGGTTTCTATCATGTATTAAATATTACTATTTAATATAAGAATTTAATAAGCGAACAAAATGTGAAAAAATAGACTTTTTAAATATTTACCTCTCCAGCTTTATTTAATTTAAAAATAATAATACTGCTTATTTATTTTAATATTTTGGCATATAAATATATTAAAATATCCTGTAGGCTATAAATAATCTTAATTTTTTTTCCCAGCTCACATTATTTCTCGCTGTGCACTGCTTTGAATATGCATACAGTCTGTCTGGTATTTTCACTGCCGTCGAGCGCCCTTTTTCGGGTCCAACGCATTTGGCGGCGCATAGGAACTTGGAAGTGGACATCGACATCGACTTGGGCATGGAACTTGGACATGGGCATTCTTTCACGACGCGTGTCTATATTGAGGGCAGCACCCAAGTCGCTGTTCGATTCGCTTTCATTTTTTGGTCGCTAACCGATAATGATTTATCAGCTAATTAACAATGAGGCACTGCATTTTAATGTATAATCCATACCGGGTACTAAAAAAGAAGGTAAGTAACGGAGCTAACGGATTTCCATTGCAATTCACTTTCATTCACGAAAATCTGAAATATTTCAGTGGCTAGTGAGTCATTTATTTAATGTCTGCAAGGTGTCTGGATATATTTAATATGCAAAATAATTATAAGAAGGTTTTTATTAATATTTTAAAATATATTCTATGTTTTCTTTTATCAAAAAACCTCTTAAATAATCGAAACAAGTTTAATATCTATCACAAGAAAATACTAGGAAAATACATTATCTTCCAGATAGTGACTAAACAATTACCTGCTTCCCTGCACTTTGTATTGCCAGGATTATTTAGTCAAGAACGGATTATCTTCATTATCTTAACTTTTGTTATGGCCAAAAGATAAGATTAACTGCTGGCCATTAATATGTGTGATATTTATTATCGAACACTGAACAATAATCGTATTGTGGAAATAAAAAATACGAGTCTCGGCCGTCCAAGTTATTGGGGAAATAAAGCCATGGCCAATAGCTACCGGCCGGGGGTTTAGCTTTCTGCGAACTGGAGTATTTGGATGGCTAATTGTGTGAAAGTAATTAAGGAGACCAAATACGTAAAGCGGATTTTTCGAGCATCGCCGATTGACTAGAATTTACTTTCTACTCTGGATTTTCAGAGCGATCCGAAAGCAATTTTGTCAACAACTTTCCCATGTTAATTGGAGGCGTCGCCGCGGGGCAAAGAACGGATCGAAAACCGTTAGCAGGCAGGCTACTTAGAGAGCCGGCGGAATTATTTATGGCCAATATGGGGGTCCAGGGGCAATTAGAGCTAAAAGAAATCAATGAGCGAGATCACTGAGAAATCGCAGGCCTACTCCAGATTTTCTTAGCGGGACAGCTAAGTCAAGCAACAAGGTAGGCACACTTGGAGCCACAGAGCCACAGAGACGGGACGTCTGGCGGCTTAATTGAAGAGGATCCAGCGCTAGAATCGTGTTCTAGCCACTGGAAACTGGTAACTGGTTGCAGCGGCGACAACTTCTCGGACTGTGCTCAATTCCGATGCCAATTCCAGCCTCAGAATGCAGCCAGCTCGCCGCTTTTTCGCAGCTTCTCTGCTGCAACGCTTTCTTCGGAGTTGATAAAACGCTTGGCCGCCGCCGATTGTGCCACATTTTGTGGCTGGCCATTGCAGCAGACACTCCGCATTCGCCTGGAGATGAGCAGCCTGGTGAGATTCCTTTTGCTGAGCCTGCTCTGCGGCTCACTGGCCTCGGGCCAGGACAGTGCCAGTGGGAGTTCGACCGACCAGCCAGTCTCCACCCAAGAGGCGGCGACAGAGGCTGCCCGGGGACTGGCCAGCAGCTACGAGCCGGAGGACAAGCAGGCGCTGCGCAAGAACTCGCACATCTTCATGGGCATCTACAAGAACTACAAGAGCACCTATCTGGGCAACAAGACGACCAGTGAGTACAAGAAGCGGCTGAGGGATCGCGTGAGTGCTCCTCCAATGGCGGGCAACGAGGCTCAGCTGAGTCCGGCGGAGCAGCTGGAGGCGGGCGACGCCCTGGCCCAGGAAATCCACCAGGATGCCCAGGCAGAGGCACTGCTGGAGGCCCAGACCGAGACGCCCAGCTACGATGACAGTGAAGCCTCGGCGGCGGGCAAGAAGCGACGCAAACGGAAGCGCAAGGATCGCAACAAGCGGCGCGAGGAGCTGGAGTCCGAGACGGATCAGCCGGAGACGGACGAGAGCATAGAGCGGTACCATGTGGGTCCGGGGCTGAATGTCAGCCTGGACATGAGCAACGACATTGTGCACGTGAAGCTGGATGGCGAGAACCTCAAGGAGATCATCGCAGCTCGCTGGCTGACCTCGGACGACAGCGAGGAAGGTGGGTCTCCCCTTACAGAAGTTTCTTTAAAATACTTTTAATTTTAATCATTAATTTCCTGATCCCTAGGTCGCGGCAAGAAGTACGACATGATCACCAAGGTCCTGCCCCTCTTCATTCTGCCCTTCCTCATCCAGTCGGCCATCGTTCCCTTCCTGGTGACCAAGCTGAAGCTCCTGCTGGTCAAGTCCATACTGGTGGGCAAGCTGGCCATCTTCCTGCTGATTATCTCGGCCATCAAGAACGGCAACAAGATGGTCCAGAGCTACGAGGTGCCCTCCTACTGGGCCGGCGAGCCCAGCCGGAGATCCGAGCTGGCCGCCGCCGCCTCCTCGGCGGCTGCTGCCTACAATGGCTACCGGGTGGAGGGCAAGCCGACCACCTGGATCAGCTAGACGGGATCAGGGCCCCCCATACCATACCATCTCACGGCGCAATAAGTTACGGTTCTAGGCTTTAAGTTCTTTGAAATAAAGATATGCACAAATCGGGTTGACCAACTGGCTTCTCTTCTTGGGTTTATGTTGATAGTTTACTGGGGAGACCAGTGACATAATGATGACTCGCTTCCCCTCCAGAAATCAGCTAAGGAACCCAAGGCCAAGGAAAGTGATTAGAGAGCTTTGTGTATATTTTATGTGATGTGTTTATTGATAGCGTTTGTTGTGGCAATAAATAGGCGGTGGGAACAAATAAATTAACTTAAATCGTAGTTGAGTAATCTCTGCCGGGGCTCGACCAGCGCCCCCTCTTCCTCCTGGACCTCGGTTAGTAGCAGGAGTACTGGCGCTCCAGCTGGACGCAGACGTCGCACTGGAGGCGGAAGCCCCAGACCAGCTTGCAGTTGCATCGCCGCTCGGTCTTGAGGTGCTGGGAGCGGACGCGGTAGCCGCAGACGCGGCACAGCTGCTGGCAGGAGAGGCGCTCCTCCACGGAGCCACTCCGATCCTTGGAGCACTGGCGACCCCGAGTGCCCTGCCAGCGGCCCGTGGCCTCCGGCTCGCAGTAGTTGGGCGAGTCCTGCATGAAGACCAGCGTGTCGAGGGGAATGTTTTCCCACATGATCTTCAGGTTGTCGCTGGTGCTGTCCAGCTGGATGGCATCGTCGTACATCTGCAGCAGGTCCTGGGCCAGGTTCTCGAAGGGCTTCAGGACGGCCACACACTCCTCCTCCAGGCATTGACCCGGCACGGGTCCCGGTTGCTTGCAGCGGCACTCCTGTTGCAGGGATTCCTTGAGCAGGGCTCCCACCACCCGCTGGTTGTGGGCAGAGGGTCCAGATCCGCAACCAAACCGCTTCTCGTACTGCTCCAGCGCCTTCTCCGGCTCATGGGCACAGGGCACGTTCAGGGCATTGTCCGTGCATCCGCAGCCTGCGATGACGCCGTTGGCGCAGTCCTTGGTCAGGGTGTAAACTATGGAAGCCATCGAAATAGCGGCCACATAGACGCCCTCTCGGTCCGTCGTCGTCTCCGCCGGAGTGGTGGATCGCTTTACGAAGTCCGCGGCCGGGCAGTTCCATCGCTGCCACTGGAAGCTGTGCTGGCAACTGGCCAGAGCCTGTTGCAGTCCCTTGGCGCTGATGTCCTCCCAGGACAGGGGAGCCTGGAACTGGGTGTACTGGTAGTAGTTGATGGGTTCCAAGACGCCGGCCCAGGTGCTGGCCACTCCCAGGAACAAGGTGATCGTGAAGAGCATGTCGTCGTAGTGGGATTTGTGATGTCTGAGGAAGATGATGATGGTGTCTCTCTGGTGTCGCTGGCTCGACTGAATGATCGGCAGAGCGTACAGCTCGCTTTTAAGGCCGCCGCCGGCGGGTAAGGGCGCTCCCTCTCCTGGGAGCGGCCCGTGGGAAATTCGGGCCTGGCCAAAAAACCGGAAATTTGCCATTTTCCACTTGGAAATTCTGCATGGGCAGGGGGTAGGAACTCCCCGCGGCGGACGAATAAAACCCACTGGCAGCCCGCGACGCAATTGCGGAGCAGCCCAGTTTCCTGCGTCTACCTGGGACGACGCTCCCGGGACGCGGTCGGGAGCAACTTTCCCACGCTTAGGCAGGTAGATGTCAAGCGGCGCCCGACGTGCGTTCATGAATGAAACCCAGCCGGCTCCATTCAGTCCTTCCGGGTTTCCCGGACTCCCACACTGCACACAACATCAATGCCCCGACAGGGACTCGGCTTCGCTTCGGGTTCCAGTCCTCGTCCTTCGTCCTCCGGCTCTCGGACTCGGGTTGGTTTGGGTTTTTGTTTTGGACTGGCCAAGCCAATTATATAACAAAACATATGACAAACAGTAAATAGACGTAGCCTGGCCATAATCTGGGAAATTAATTGCGCTTTGTGGTGAGCCGGCAAGGATAACCCCTCTGTCCCAGCATGGAGCCGGAATTGTTGGTATTTTCGGATTGCAAAAGTTAATGCCTCGGATTAGGCCAAATGACGTTCAACAGATCATTAGGAGCAGATACGGCCAGCTCTGGCTATATCGATAAGATGGATTGGATTTTTTAGTGCCGCCAGGGAATGTTCTGGGATTTTCAGGGGTGAAAATAGGAAACCAGATTAATATTTTTTGAGGGATAAGTATTCGAGAAACAACTTAAATATAATTATTATTATAATATTATTAAAGGAATTAAGGAAACCCAGACAGACACAATATTATATTGGGCCCATAACCTGTCATAACTCAATTGATTCAACAAATCAAAGATAAGCAAAAAGGCTATAA
>JAEIIF010020382.1:0-11034 GCA_018874455.1 Drosophila trapezifrons | reverse complement strand
TTCACTGCGTTGCAAATATCATGGCAAAATTATAATACCCTCTGCAAGGGTATAATGAGCAAGGAAATTCGTATCACATCATCTGACTTTATAGTGCAATTGCTTTTGATGGGATCTATAAAATGTAGAAACAATTAAACCCATAAAAAACTCAAGTACTTTATTAAATCACAAATTAGTTAATTATAAATATTAATTACAATTTATAATCCCCAATAAATTATGATTTATCCTCTTTAACTTATTAAGAAGTATTTATAAATAACGATTTTCCTTGCAGCACTCACATATGAATTATAATATTCACCAAAGGTAATAAAAAAATTAATGAATAAATATTACGTGCTCTAAATAAATAAAAACATAACGTCATTAATGTCAATCAAAGTCCATCAAGCATAATTTATACAAAATGCCTGCAGCCTGCCGACTGCCAACCTTTGCCAATTAAGACTAATTTCAATTTGAATCAAATTCCAACTGGCACAACATAAGGACTCCGAGTATCTTGCAACCCCATAATATTTCCTCAAGGACGCCCGACAATTTGAAACAATTTCCTTTCATTATGCTTTCCAATTTTCCCTCGCCGACTTTCAACACTTTTAATTTGCTTAGGCAGCCGCCGCCGTCGCCGTCAGTCGCACAAATCGCATCGTTCTGCGGATCGCCTCGAGCTCCCTTTACCAGGCAGCGATTTCTCGGGGTTTGTTGCGGATTTGGCTGGCAAATTTTATTAGCCTGTCCTGGGGCCACGACTCGCAGAGAGCAGGGCTCAAGGATACCCATGGACAGGCGCTCAGCAAAGCCCAGAACCAAGCATCCAGAACCGAGGAGGGAAACCAACCCCGCCAGTCTAGCGAGCATGGCCACCACCACAGCACCACCACCGCTGCCGGTATCACCACCACAGGGCTCAGTGAGTGGTTTGACATTTGTGATGACGCGCGAACGTATGCACACAAGGATGTGGACCACGACGATAAAGTGGATGGGCCTGGGAAGACGGATGAGGATGTGCACACGGAGAAAAATGCATAATTCAATTATTTGTTTTGCCATCGGTATAGTTGTTACCAAAAGCCCATCATCCCTTGATGAGAATGAGCGTCTATAATTTTATGAGATACGATTTCGTAGCGATAACTATGAGTAAATAGCTGGTTATAATAAAACAATAAAATAAATACATAAATATTACCTTACCTAGGTCTTAAAATTTATTTCAAAACAGAAAATCTTCACTTTGCATGGTCACACTCTCCTTAAAACTTTTATTAGCATGGTCACCTTACAAAACTATACTTTGGATGGTCACACTGCATTAAAGTTGCTTTCTGAAGACTAATCTAAACTTAAATTAATATTAAATCTTAATATTAATCTTACAAAAATACATTTTGTTTAGAAAAAACTTTAAAATTAATCACCGACTTTCGCAGACATTTTCTCTGTGTGCTTGCCCGGATGTAGATGAAGAGTCTGAGGGATTGATGCCTTGGCAGGGTTGAAAGTTGCTCCGATAATCTCGATAATGAAGTGACTTCGCCTGCATGGTCATGCATCCTGTTTGGCTTCCTTGTTTATCTCTCTCTCTCAGTCTGCGCTCCGATATCCGGCTGGCATTCAGCGGCAGGAGCTGGATTCAGGATTGAGGATCCGGCATACTCCGGATTCAGTTGGCAAACCCTTAAGTGGTGGGTTTTTATTTTTTATTTGTGCCTGGTATTTACTTTGCGCGCCATACCGCTTTTTGCTCAGACTTTTGACCATTTTGCACGGAAATTGAATTTAAATTGGATGTTTTTAACCCCGGCGTGCGATAATCTCAAGTCAATACAGGAGAAATCACCATGAAACTGGGACTGGGTGAAGAAGACGTATTCGGAGACCCTGACAAAAGGTATTGCGTAATACCGGAGCAACTTCTCCAACCCCGCCGGCTTCCTTATCCGCCGTGGCAAATGTTCTTTTCAAATTCTATTAGCAAACAAATTTACTGAAAACCCAACAAACCGAAGCGAAGGCAGAGCCCAGAGGGTTGCTCTGGGAGGGAGGGAGTCGGGTTTTCTCGGGTCTCTGGGTTAGGTAAAGACCCTGACATACAACACGTTATTTGGTGTAGATAAATGAGAGACAATTGTTCCATCTAATTATCTGATAATGCCGGCGCGATTTCAATGATAATGAAGCGATCTCGCCGCGGAGAGAAAAGCGGAACAACAATAGGGCAAGACGGTGAAAAAAAACACCCCTTTGGTTAGGGACTTCCTCAAAAGATTCCAATCTAAATGTTTGTTTAGACAGAATTCCTCATGAATTGAGCTTTGAGCGGGGAATTGGTTGGAATTTGGTGTGTGGATTAAGTGAGACGGATCCAAGATCGGCTATTGTACAAATTGCTATAGATGAATAATTTATTTGCCTTGGGGGGCTTTGCCGTTTTCTGGGTTGAACAAATATTATCCAGGGACTTTTGTGGTTTTCTAAATAAATAATTAACCCTTTTCGTTATGACCTGCAGCTATTTGGAACTCGCCTAATTGTTAAGATAATAACCGGGGGGATGGATGTACTCGACGGGAATTGTAAATCCAACAAAGTACTTTGGCGTAATCGAAGCTTATTAATATTTCTAAGCATGCACCCCTTAATCCCACATCCTTTCCTGTCATAGTCAGCTCTACCCCCTTTTCCAGGGTATTTATTTTACATAAGGTTTGAATTGGACCCCTGAATACTAATTCCCCTGCCTCTGCCCGCGTTCGACCAAGGCCGCTTATTGCTTTTCATATTTTTTGTTCGCCTTCCTTTTTCGTATTTATTTTTTTCCAATTTTTTTTAGCTTTTGCGTTTTTGCGTGTTTAACCCTTTGAGGTTACATTTGGCGTGTGTTCGGGGACAGCCCCTTCCCTTAAGCCCATGCAGAAAGCAAAAAAAATAAAAAAGGTTCGCATTTTGTGTACGCACCGTAAAAAGGAAGCGAAAAGAGAGAAAAGGATTTCTTCGACAACAGCAGAACAAGCGAAACTGATGAAAAGTAAAAGCTCAAATAAAAATACATAAATTTCTAGGTATATATGGATGTGTACCTATATACATTCGAGCATGTGTATATATAAATAAGGGCACATGTATCCTCGTGCTTTTTTTTTTTGGTTTTATTTAATCACAAACGATGACGCAAAAAGAGTTCAAAGAAGGCTGGCATTATGAACCCCGAAGTAACCCCAGAACCAAGAACACAGATCCCAAAAATACGGAGTACAGGGGCTGCTGCAGACGTGCCGGCCAGAGGAGGGGTTAAGGGGTGTGCACAACCCACACCTCACCGGGGACACATTTAACCCTTACACACCCGGGCAAACATGTGCGACGACGCAGGGAAGTTATTATTGTGATTATGATGATGATTGTTGTTCAAATAATTCCGACCGTGAGCTTTGACTTGAAAGAGATTCCGTTTCGCTGTCATGATCTACCCCTCGACTTCGCATCCGCCCGATGCAAATGAGTCCAAGAAAGTGAGAGAACAGCCCAGTACAAGGAAGGAGGCTTCATCCAAGCCGGAAGTTGTTCAGGTAGTCAAACAAGGATGTTGCCTCGATAAGACACCCTGCTTGAGCGCAACAGGATACACATTAGGAACCGCTAAGAGTCCAATAAAACGCTATCCAGGAGTGATCACAGGCAGGAGGAGAGAGTGTGCGGGAAAAAACTAAAGAAAGATACAGAAAGATGGAGAATAGGGAAGCCAGACACCACCAGAAGTTTTTTTTGTCTTATAAAAAATATTCTCGCAGTGGAATATACATTTAAAAAAACATTTGTACTATAAAAATATATTTTGTTCTCAAAAAAGCTTATACAAATATTTAATAGGATTTAAAACCAAGCCTAAAATGTATGATTTCTTCGAAAACAATCACAATTATTATTAATATCTCTGAAAGAAATCCTTTAGGTAATAGTAAATAATTTGTTGTTTCCCCTAAACGAATAACCTTCCCCAAAATACCTCTAAGATATCGACTTAATCATAAAAAAAATCCTAGAAATAATACAAAAGTATCTCCAAGCAAGGGTAGTATTTTTTTCAAGTGTAGATAGGATCAGTCACCACCAAAACCGAACCACACCGCACAGGGGCATATCAAAAGAGGCTCTCGCCCCGACGGCCTGTGGCCTTTTGTTAACTAGGGAACAACAGTAGCCTCAAGTAGGCACAACTGCGGTGCCATCATGAGCAGGATAAGCAGGCAGCGGCAGGAGCAGGAGCGGCAGGAGCAGGAACAGAGAGAAAGAGAGAGAGGAGCAGTTAAGGAAGAATGAACAGAGGCGGATAGGCAGTCAGGAAAACAGCAGACGAGACAAAACAGACAATTATCGGGCCACGCAGTCATGACACTTATCATGTGTGTAAAGCGATATTCCATTCCATCCAGAACATCGATGGAGTGGACTTGAATGGAGTGTGGAGCGTGCTCTCTTTTGTTCCGCGAGTGTTGTTTATCTGTGTATCTGTGAGTTGTGGAATTTCGACATGGAAAGAAAATTCTGGAAGGATTTTAACTTAATTTCGTACATAAAATACAATAGTTAGAGTTGCGCTTCTAGAAAAGGAATGATAAATTAAATATCCTATTTATTGGAACAAGTTATGTGAGGTAAATAATCACTCTTGTTTAAATCTACTAACTATTTCCCAAAAAACTACTAACGCACCACATATTTTTCTCTCCCTGTATCCCTGTATATGTGTGATATCCTTGACACTCGCAGTCGTCAAGCGCGTTCCGCCTCAGGAGCTGCGGATTCTTTCAGTGAGTGGTGCGGTTTATTGGTTTGTAATAAGCTCTTTGAAGTGTTTAATTGAAGCTTTTGTTAAGCAATTAGACGCCAAAGTGAAGTCGAGGTGTTGCCGCCTATTGGTAATTGCTCAACCTAAGTGCTATCTCCGCGCATTGTGATGGGCGATAATGCTCATTGTCGGGGTGAGGACTCACCATCATCATCAAACGGAGTGGAAAATAGGTTAAGGGCTGGATCGAGTTTGTTTTTTACCTACACCCAGCTGCAGCATTGGTCCCGTTTCCAATTTCCATTCCCAAAAGTATCGCTCGCCCTCTCGTCTCCATTGGATTTTATTATTATTTATTGTAGCCGCATTTTTATTTTTGTGTATCTATGGAATGCATTCGAGAGTCTTCCACTGCAGTGGCCCCGGCGCAGATACAAAGATGCACAGCCACAGATATAGAGAACAAGCAGTCACTCAGATTCCGATTCCGAATCGGATTCAGATGCAAACGCAAAAACAAAACAAAATGGAATTATCATTGACCGCTGATCATGATCATGATCTCCTCTCCCAGCGCAGGCCATCGTCAACCGAATCATCATCTGCCTTCTGTGTGTATGTTTTTTTTTTGTTTTTTTGGAGGTGATCTACTCTGCTCTGCTCGAGTATTTTCCTCTCTCCGATCCGATCTGATATTATTATCTGATCTATTTGAGCGATGACTGCGTGAGTGGATTATAATGCAGGTGATGCAGGTGATGTCTTCGGTGGCGGTGGGAATTTTCTGGAAATTATTTGATTAGATCTGGAAGAGGATTGAAATTGAATGATTTTTGGGTAAGTGGGATTTAATTAAAGGTCAAATGCATTTATTTTCATTCGCTGTCTTTTTGAAACCTTTTTAATTCTTTAGTTATTTATTTAAAACCAAAAATGGTTGGAAAATATTACCATACTTTCCAAATGGCATTTAAACTCTGTTACATTTTATTTATGACGAAAAGAATAATCCTATTTTATCTTTACTTTTAAATATCCTGATATATCCAGTAATGAAGTTGTTTATAAAAATCTTTGATCTTATTATTATTATTACTTCTTTAAAATAAAAGGGAAATAATTACCTCTTCAATAACTTTGATAAAGTTAAATCAAGTCTCAGGACCTTAAAGAACACTTTCTAATCGAACCACCAGCGAATATTCCTACCAACTTAAACATCTTAAGCGACTTAATCACGTTTCCATCTCTAACTTAACAAAATTTCCATTTCTACCACGCACTTTTCTGGGGGGAATTTTCCTCTCTGTTTGTGGTTGTTGCTGCTGTGTTCCCTCTGGTGTGTAGTTGTTGCGTGTTGTTATTGTGTGTTGTACTTGATTGTGGCATAATTTCTCGCTCGCCTCCATTTATACAATCCCTCGCTCTGTCTCTGTCCGGGCCATGCAACGCATAAATTTTTTATTTGTTTGGTATTCATCTTATTTCGTTTAATGTATTTTTATTTTCCGATTTTTTTCTATCTACTTATTTTCAGCTTGTTTGGTGTTTTTAAGGTAATTTTTGGCTCTTGTTGGTGTTGTTTGTTCGCAGTGTTGATGTTGTTGTAATTGTTGTTGTTATTGCGGAGAAGTATTTTTTGTGTGTTAATTTTTTGGGTTTTTGTTGTTGTTTTTGGTTGACGGGTTGGTTCAGTCATTCAACTATATAAAAAGTATTGTCGTTCCTTCTTCCTCGGCTGTACTCATTTATTTATTATTCGTTTCGTTTCGATTTCGTTTATGTACAACAACGCACTTCTCTCATTGTTGTATTTGTTGGTGTACTCGTTGTTGTTGCTTGTTTGTTTGTTGTTGATCGTTGTTTTAATTTATTGTTGTTGCTGGTTGCTCTTTTTTTGAAGCGTGGGCATGTGGCATCCACTCTTTGCCCCGTTGTTGTTGTAATTGCGTTGGGTAAACTGCATGAATAATTATTAAGTTATTCGAGGAGAGGTCATAAACAAGGGCCTGGGGAAAAAGAAGGGGGTTTCTGGGGGAGAGGAATTAAAGAGGGGAAGTAGCTCTCGCATACAACAATTTTTGGATTTCTCCCTGATTTTTGGTCGTTCTATTTTTAGGATTGTTCAATCATTTTCATTCTTTGGTGGCAGCATTTATACCTAGTCAATCGAAAACAATGGCAATCTAAATTTTATGTAGTGGGAAATTAAATAAATTTGTATATATACTTATTAAAAATGTTTAGAGATACATGTTTTAGATAAATACAAAATATAATATAATATAATAAAACACACCACTATTCTCCCCGTCAGAAATCAAAATCAAATAAAAATTCACTGGCTTTCATGCTCCCTGATATGCTGATTAAATCTTTGATATTTGATATTATATTTTGAGAAACTTCAAAATCGAATTTAATCTAATTTAATCCTCAATGAATTTCAATTTAACCCCGATTCACCCTGAGGCCCTATCCCGTGTAGACTAATAGCATTTTTCGTGGCTTTAATTAGGCTTATTAATAGAGAAGTCATACGCCCCGTGTTAAGCCAGCATGGCCGTATCAATTTACCGCACACGGAATACACGAAAAACTCCAGAAGTTGTAACTCTCGAAGGGCAAATAACCAGGGAGAGAGACAGAGCGGTGGTGGCGGGACTGTGGAAAATGGGAAAAACATTTTCATTCATTCCAAATGCGAGAACAGGAATCGAGAGAGCTGGGCTAGGAATGCCGATGGTGCTTCTTTTTCCCCTCCATCGTCGACATCATCGTCATCGCCATCGCCATCCACTTCTGGGTTGTCTTGAGGCTTCTTTTTCGGGCTCTCGTTCTCTCGGCGGCGCTGTGATATTTATGTTTTCATCAAAAGAGCAGGCGAACAATCAAAATGCGCTGCACTCGACTCCAGACCCAAACCCACAGATACAGATACAGATGCAGATGCAGATACGGATACAGCTACAGCTATATAGCCACAGATACCGATGCGGATACAGCTGCAGGTACGGATTCAGATACAGAGATACAGGGGCAGGGGCAGAGGCAAAGACAGCGGCAAAGGCAGCAGCAAAGGCAGACGCAGATACAGATGCAAGTGAACTGAAGTGAGGAAACTACAGACAGCAGGCAGCGCTTTAACCTCATATTTATCCAACAGATACTTATGGCGGAGCGCAAAAAAAAAAAGCAAAGCAACGACAAAAGAAATGAAGGCCCCACAGTACCCCTTAACAGATGCACTGGGAAAAGTTGAGATGGCTTTATTGTAAGACCAATTTAGATACAACTTAAAGGGGATTTATGAATTAAATATATTATTTTAAAATAGGACAGTATTTAGCATCTAATTAGTAATAAATTTGTATAGCCTTTTTATTTATTTTATGAAAGAAAACCCTTAGGGATTTGTATTAATTAAATGAAGGAATTACGCTAAATAACATTTAGTGTTACTAAATTAAAAGCCGAAAAAACTAAACATTTCCGTTGAAACATAGGTAGTCGTTACATTTTATTCTTCTTATTAATTTAAACAATTTTTTAAGCATTCAATTAATGTATATGTATACTATATAAATTTAAAATCCAATTTAATTTGAAGCTTAAATAAATGTAAGCCTTGTCAGTGGTTTTTTTAATGAATACAAATGTAGGTAACCACTTTTTTGGTCCCGAAATTAAAATATATATTGCATATTTGGTAATCTACATTATTCCCACAATAATCATCATCAGTATCCTCAGAAAATAAAGGAAAATAAGTCCCAATAATTTTCTCCGTGCACCCAAAACGAAAAGAAAATACAGAGCGCAAAGGGAAAGACAGAGAGAGAGAGAGCTGGGCAAGTACAGGCAAGAAAACAAATTTCAATAAAATATTATTACGCTTACGTTTATCGAACGCAGCCAGCGAGCGAGCGAACTTTGCGAGTGAGTGAGTAAAGTATCTTACGGATACTCAGATACACGTCCGCACTCATTGTGCTCGTCGGAATTCCGATGCCGATGATTGCGTTTCGAAGCGATGAAGCTGCTGCTGATGATGATGATGATGATGATGATGATGACGATGATGATGACGACGGCTGTGGATGATATTCGGGCGACGCGGCGTTTCCTTCGGTTCAGTTCGGTTCGGTTTCGGTCGCCAAGCGTTATAAATAAACCATATCCATCAATTGCTTAACTCAAAACAGCGCTAAAAGATACAAAAGAGATACAGCAACAACAACAGCAGTACCAGCAGCAGCGCCACATATAAAGATACAGATACAAATACAGAGATACAGATACATTTGCCCCGATACAAACACCGAACCGAATCCCAAAACGAAACCCAAATAAAAACAAAAACCAAACACCAGAGAGGAGAAACACAACAACAACAAAAATAAAAAATAAAATCATAAACGAAACCAAGCAAAGAGCGAGAGAAAAAAAATAATAAAAATAAAAACGCCAAGAAAATCGTCAGCGTCGACTGATAAAATGCATGAAAACAGGCGGCCATCGGTGGCGGAGAGGGGGGAAATCTCAAAGTATCTGCCGGCAAAGCGCCCCCTGCTCCACCCCCTTGGCCACCGCCGCCGCCTCCGCCTTTGCCCCCTGCCCCACCACCCAAATCCCTCCTTGATTTTTCCTTCTTTCACTGCCTTTTTTTTTACTCGTATTTATGCTCTCGCTTAGCAGATGCAGAGAGTGACAGAGAGGGGGTGTGAGTTTACACTGAGACAAAATGAGGGGGAAGAGATCTTCATTTAACTAATTATAGCTCTTAACACGTTATCAATAAACAAACAATATTTAAATTTCCTTAAATAAATAATCTAATTTAATTTCCCAAAATATTTACAATAAATAGAATAACAGAAACTTAATTGTAATATAATTAATGATGATAAATTAATTCCACATTTTAAACGATTTATTAATTATTAAACACCTACTGCCATTACATATGTATACATATAATTATCTTTAGAGTAATATCATTATACATTTATTTAATAACTTTCAATTTAAGTACATATTTTATTTTAATATATTTAATATTTAAGATCTGTAGTTTCTATAAAAATGAATAATGTGTTAAAGAAAGTATTGAACATATAAAGGAATATGCAAGACATCGTTCGAGTAGACATAATAAAAGTGTTACTTATTTTGAAGTTAATTAACTCTATAACTGAAGTTGGAGCCAACCAATCATTTTTGTCGTTATTTTTTATGGAGGAGAAAGTCTCAGCCTAATGTTTACTTGAGTGGACAAAATTACTTTTCTATTACCTTCTTAATTTTTGGCCTAAACAAGTGATTACATGGGGTAAAGAGGATGAAAATTTAAAATATAATAATATATATTAATACTTCAAATAATATTCCTCCAGAACAGGGTTCTTACTGAAACCATATTTAAATAATTTTTCACCAAAGTGTATGGCTGCAGTTCGGAGAGCTGAAAGGGGGACGGTGGGCGGTGCAGGAGGCGGCGAAGACGTCGTCGTTGTCGTTGCCTTTCTTTCACTTTGTGTGGCAGCCAGCCAAGCACTCAGCATAATTTTGCACGCTCTTTTTCTCCTACGTTTTTCGCTGATTATTTTCTGCAGGCCAGGGGTATGCAGTGGCAAGGCGGGTAGCCTGGGGAAGGGGCCAGGTGGTGCAGACCTGCACGTGGAAAGGTGTCTTTGCCTTAGACCCAAAACCAGCAAACAGCAGAAAGCAAAAAGCAGCAAACAACAAAGGCAGCCAGCAAAGTTCATCGTTTACTGCTGTTGCTTTTGGTTTTAGTTTTTGTTTTTGCTTTTGTTTATACCCCTTTGGTTACCCTAAAAATTTTAGCTATTTAATTTGTAAAGTGTTAAGCCTTTCAAGTCTCTCATATTCTATACATTCCCGATTAGCACTTGTAAGTGGGAGTGTTTAATGAAGGTATCCCTTTGAAATTAATAAGGCATCAGTTGATATAAAATTTTTTGTTGTTTTTTATTTATATACATTTATTCAACATATTTAAAAATGCTACAATTGGATGTTGAAGTGAAACATTTAAAGTTTGTCAAAATTTGAGTAAACAGAAAAAACTCTACAAATTATTGAAAAATATCTTAAATTGTTGTAATTGTTGTAATTGTTGAAATTGTTGAAAATATTAAAAATGTTGAAAGTGTTGAAATTGTTGAAATTGTTGAAATTGTTGAAATTGTTGAAATTGTTGAAATTGTTGA